>PVKM010006401.1:0-44349 GCA_004027735.1 Carollia perspicillata | reverse complement strand
ATGGAACACCTCACTTTGCCCAGGTCTAGCTCTAGTCCCCATCTTGCACCATCTTAACAGCTCCAGCTGAACAGCATCTACACACTAATCATACCCCCTTGTTCAATGCTGAGACTCATCATCAAGCCCTCCTTCTTCCCCTTTATTCGCATCCAGTTAAATCACCAATACCAGTTGATGTCACCTCCAAAATTACTCTGGAATCTACCCATTTCTATCTACTCACACTATCACCTAAATCTCATTATCGTCATCTCTAACCTGGATCACCACTGCCCTCCCTCCCCACTGGCTTCCTCCCCTCCTGTGATCTTTCAGGTTTCAGCTGGTGCATCACCACCTCCGGGAAGCCTTTCCAGGTCTGGGTTACATGGTTCTCTTCTCAGCCCCTAGGCTTATTCCTTTCTTGGCCTTTACAACTTTGAATTGTAACTGCCAACCTATGTCTGTTATCTAGACCAGTCTGCGAGCTTGTCAAGGGCTGGGGCTATGTCACATTCCTCTCACTGGGGCCCCAGTAACGAGCACCATGCCTGACGGGAAGTAGTCAGTGAACACTTAGTGAATGGGGTGGGGATTCGCTGCAAAGGAGCATAAAGAAACTTTGTTGTATATTTTAATTGTGATAGCAGTTACACAGGTGTGTTTATTAGTCAAAACTCATCAAATTGTACTCCTACAGTGTTTTTACTATATTGTATATTGTATAAATTATACCTCAATAAAGTTGACTTAAAAATATCAGGTGACACTCAAAGTCAACACGTTATTTTATCATCCAGGTCTCCAAACTTTTCCTCTTCTCTTGCCCTCCACATTCCTGAGAATCACTAAGTCCTGGACAACTTCCTTCCAATGTCTATCAAAGCCCATTCTTCCCTCTCCATTTCTCTCCCCTCAGACTGAATTATTACACCATTATCTGTTCTCCCTGCTTCTGATCTTTCCCTGTTCCCACCACTCTCATTTTCCACTATGGTAAAAAATCTTATAAAAATGCTACTTTGTTCATATTGCATCTCTACTCTTGTGCCTGTAATGTTTCTTATTGTCCTTAACACGTACAAATAAGTGCTGGGCAAATGTCAGGCAGTATGGTGACATGTTACATACATCTGAGTTACTTAACCAGCTCAGTGAAATAGATGCTGTGATCACTCCCATTTTACAGACGAAGAAATGGGAGCTCGCGAAACAGCTGGGTCTAAGATCACACTGTGGAGTGGGCGGTGAGACTGACATGTGAAACTAGGTCAACACTACTTCTTTCTCTCCGGGCAGTTTTCAGCCCTTTTGTTTGTTGTAAACATTAGCAGAACAGAACTCCCATTTCAAAAGAAATCTCACCTAGAACCCCGTGCAAGGCAGGGAAAAGCAGAGCTGACTCAGGGGGTACCAGGTGAAAGGCCTGAGGCCCAGCTTCCCAGGTTCCCCTTCTCACTTAGCTCCTGAGACAGCTGTTTGAAACCTCTGCCCCTCCCCCACACTCTCTGTCTTGTGCTATTCACTCTTCAAAGGTATTTATCTCCCCCCTCCAAATCCACTGTCAAGAATTGGGACCATCAGGCTCTCCAAGTGCTACCAGGAGGAGAGGTATGAGTGATCTCCTCACTGGCCTGCCAGGCTAAGGCATGGGTTACAGCCCCGGGCTTGACCTGGCATGGGCAGGAGGCAGCCACTCTGGGGCAGAATTACAGAAAGTGTGTGCAGTCTGTGCTGTCTCAAACTGTACACACATCTTCATGTTTCTTTCAGTCTCAAAACTAAATGCTTCTACAGAGAACAGATTGGCGGTTTTCAGAGGCAGGGGGTGGGCAAAATAGGTGAATGGAGTCAAAAGTACAAACTTGCAGTTATAAAACATAAATAATATAGAAATGTAGACCGAAGTGGAAAAAGAATAAAAGAATAAGCTGAATGAACAAAATGAATAATAATTTATCTGTGACTCCTGTCCTGAGGATGTAATTAATGTATGGCATGATAACGATGGTGAACAACACTGTATTGCATATTTGAAAGTTTCTAAGGAAGTAAATCTTAACAGTTCTCATCACAAATAAAAAAATATTTTATAACTGTGTATGGTGATAAATGTTAACTAGACTTCCTGCGGTGATCATTTCACAATATATAGAAATATTGAATCAGTATGTTATATTATACACCTGAAACTTATACATGTTAATTATACCTCAATAAAACAACAACAACTAACTGATCCTAAGCCTCAAAAAGTTTAGTTCTGAGGGTTACCCGTTTCCCCTGCCACTACAGCCAATAGCAGATCCAGACTCTGCTTCGTCCTCTCCCCAGACTGCTCCCCTCCTTCCAGACCCGCTTGCACCGACAGGAGATAGGTTAACATGTACACAGGCAGGAAAGGCAGCTGAATAAGTGAGCACACACAGTGCACATGAGAAGGCCGGATACAAGTAGAGAATGAAATCTTTGTAGACCCAAGTGGAAAAAGAATAAAAGAATAAGCTGAATGAACAAGATGAATAATAATTTATCTGTGACTTTGCTCTATAGGGGAAGCGAGCAAAGTATCTTTTAGCTTAGTCACACCAATCCAGAACAGCTTTCAAGGAAAGCCAGGCCAGGCAGTCCCCACGGTGAGAAAATAATCTTCTCTCTGTATTTAAGGGTCTATGATTCTTGAACTCTGTAAAGGTAAGTTTCATAAGACTCCAGGGAGTGGGCCACTGTGAACACCCGATGCGGGGAGTTGATTTCTGGGTTGGGAGAGCCCTGAACAGGCACTTCCTCTAGAGCTGGAGGGAGGAACCTTCATCCACACAGCCATTACTGTTATTCTTTTGGCTGTAGCTGTGCTCACCCAAGACCTCCTGAGGTGTATCCTCCACTATGCCTGCAATCCCTCTAATTTCTCGCTGTACCATTCACCTTGAACCTGCAGTTGTCTGAGAGAATAAAGAGACAGCGAGCCAGGTGCTTGGACAAGGGGCCTGTGACCCAATGCCTTGGGCATACCCTTACCCTCCAGTGCATATTTCATGTCTTGAGCAAAAAGTTGCCACATCACTTCTGCGCTGACTTTTCCCACATTCAACTCCTGAGGAAACCTGGATGATGGAAGAAGCCATAGTCAGGAAATAAGGCAAGAACCATTTGATTTGATTGATTCTGAGGCTGACATGCCTAGTTCTTGGAGGTCCTATTGAAGAGGAGAAGACTGGGAAACATGGGTAGGCTCAATCTGAAGAAAGGGGGCTCAGGGGCCAGTGGTTGGACAAGTAGGGGCAGACAGTCCCCTCAGGCAAAGTGGGCCCAGAGAAAGGATGCCCAAAAGTCAGGGAAGTGAGGCCAAGAGGAGAAGGGCTGAGGCTGGGAAGCAGGCCCAGACTAAGTAAACTGCAGGAGAAAGGGTGAAGACGTGGCCTGTAAGGTTGTCCACTCTGTTCACAGCGGACGGACACATACACACATGGTCTCTGGATCCCCCGGGACTCCTACTCCCAGAGGCCTCTCATTCCAGGGAGGCTGGTGTAGTCTGGGCAGGGCCCCCCATTATGTCTCCACACCTGTCTCCAGAAACAGCTACCCAGACAGATACAAGGGACAGAGGGACAGATGGACGGACAGGAGGAAGAGATGGCACTGCAAACATACAGAGATAGGAAAGAAAGAGGCTGTTAGACTGATGGACAAACCAACCACCAACCAGACAGGGCCAAGTGGGGCAATACTCACTGGTTCAGAACGAGTGTGTAGGAATTCTTATCTTCTTCTATGATTGACACAATGAGCGTGATGAGTTTGGGCCAGAAATCCAGGTTTCGAATGCTAGGCCCTTGTTCCTCTATAGGTAGTTCCTGCTTCTTGTTCCAGAGGAGAAAGTTAAGAGACAGTGAGAGTCAGAGTAGAATGTGAAGAGTGTCTCTAATCTTCCTTTCTCTTCCCTCCCCAAGCTCCTTCCTCTAGAGTCAGGTATCCGTCCTAGAAGCTGTCTTCCACAAGACCGCCCCAGTTATGTCAGAGGTGACTGACTATTGGGAGGCCTTCGGACACAAAGAGTTCATTCTGAGTTCTGTCCCCAGCTCCAGGGCACTAATCTGATAAGCTCAGTCAGTCTTGGAGACGTAAAGATGCCTGACCCCACTTCCTCAGAAACTATGGGTATTGTGACTCTTTGACCAGAGTAAGCAGCCCCTCCAGCCTCACTAAGTAGGTCTCGTTCCATGTGACCCACACTAGCAGCCCTCCTCTGATGCCCCCCTGAACCCCCACATACATATCCCAGCTCTGAGAAGCTACTTCGAGTTCTGCAGGAGCTACTGAACAGACCTAGCGTGCAGGCTGGCCCAGCCGTCCGCGGTTTAGAACTTCCCTTGATCCCTGGAATGGCGTTAGGGGAGGGAACTGCATCTAGGAAACTATTTGCCCAGCTGGACAAGAAAAGACCCTGGGGACCCATTGGGGAAAGGAGAGTCTCTTTAGTAAATGGTGTTGGGAAAACTTTTGGACATTCACAACATGCAAAAGAATGAAATTGGATCCCTATCTTACACCATCCAAAAATTAACTCAACTGGATCAAGGACTTAAATGTAAGACCTGAAACCATACAACTTCTAGGAAAAGATTCTTTGACATCAGTATTGGCAATGATGTTTTTGATATGACGCCAAAAACACTAACGACAAAAGCAAAAATCAACAAGTAGGACCACATTAAACTAAAATGTTTCTATACAGCAAAAGAAAGAAGCAACAAAATGACAAGACAACCAATGGAGTGGGAGAAAATATTTGCAAACCATATATATGATAAGGGGTAATATCCAAAATATATAAGAAACTCATACAACTCAATAGCAAAAAACAAACAAAAAACTGATTTAAAAAAAAATAGGCTGAGGACTTGAACGGACATTTCTCCGAAGAAGACATACGAATGATCAACAAGCACATGAAGAATTATTCAGTATCACCAGGGAAATGCAAGTCCAAACCACAGTGAGATGCTACCTCATACCAGCTGGAACTGAAATGATCCAAAAGATAAGAGATAAATGCTGGATGCGATGAAACGAAACCCCAATGCACTGTTGGCGGGAATGTAAATTGGTACGGCCACTGTGAAAAGCAGCATGAAGGTGACTCAAAAAGTGAAAAACAGAACTACCATATGATCCAGCAATCCCATTTCTAGGTCTATATTCAAAGGAAATAAAATCACTATTTTAAAGACATATCTGTACCCCCCATGTTTATTGATTGTAGCTTTATTCATAAGAGCCGAGACATGGAAACAACCTAAGCGTCGATCAACGGATGACTGGATAAAGAAAATATGGTGTATAAACACAATGAATCATTATTCAGTCATAAAAAGGAAATACTGTCCTTCATAAAAATATCTATGGGCCTTGCGGGCATTATGCTAAGTTAAACAATTCAGGCAGAGAAAGGCAAATGCTGGTGGTGAGAAGGTAAATTGGTGAGAGTGTGTAATCTCACATATAAGTGGAACCTGACAACATCGCACTCAGAGAAACAGCGAGCAGAGTGGTGGTTCCCAGGAGTGAGGAGGGAGGGGCATGGGGAGGTGTTGGTCAAAGAGCACAAACTTTCAGTCGTGAGACGAATAACTTCTGGGGATCTGAGGTGCAGAAAGGCAAGCAGAGTTAACACTGTACTGTACACTTGAGAGCTGCTATGAGAGCACAGGTGTAATATGCTCACCATAACAACAACAACGATGGTAATTATATGAAGGTTGTGTTCACGAAGCTTATTGTGGTAAAATTTCACAATACGTATGTATATCAAACCATCACACTGTGTGCCTCAAACTTACACAACGGCGTCATGTGTCACTTACATTTCTGTAGAGCTGAAGGCGGAAAAAAAGACTTAGTTGGGAAGAGGTAAAGGAGTGCAATGGTGCATTGAGGAAAGGAGAAGCAACTCTACATTCAGACCCCAAACAGGACAAGCAGGGGTGACCACAGAGAGGATGGAATGCCTCCCACTGGGACAAAAGCAACATTGGAACCACCCAGAAAGACAGGGGTAGAGTTTTTATGTGGGGCACCAGATGCCATCACAAAGTCTCCGCAGAGCTTCATCAGCCCGTATGACCAGGAAGTAACTGGAAACCAGGACAGAACCCACTCAATGTGCAATATGCCTCCTTAATATCACTGAAATCATCACGTCCTTTAACACTTTCTGCCACTACCCTGGTTTAGGCCCTTATCATTCAAGGATCTCCTAACTGGTCTTCAGCCTTCAAAGACCCCTCTTCCGCACAATTGTCAGTGATCTTTCTGCAAGGAAAATCTCTTATCACTTCTCTGCCCTTCAATGGCCTTCAGCAAAGTTCCAATCCATACCTTCACATAAAGGCCCTTTGAACTGTGACCTCCCTCTACACTTCATATTTACCATTTCTCTTTTGTTGCAGCCATTACCACATCATTACCATCACTTATTTAGTACTTATTATGTGCCAGGCGCTCTGCTAAGAGCTTCACATGCATTATCTCATTTAATCCTCATAACAACTCCATGGGTAGAAATTATCACCATCTTCACTTTACCAATGAGGAGACTGAAGACGGTAAGTTTGTATAACTTGCCCAAGGTCATGTAGCTATAAAAATAGCAAAACCAAGACTTGGTCCTAGATAGCTGAACTCCAAAGTCACTATGCTAATTAAATTGCTTGTACTTCTCCAAACTGATACACTCATTCACAATTCAGGGCCTCCAAACATTCTATTTCCTCTATATGGTATTCCCCTCCTCCCTGGTCCCTTTCTTTAACTAATTCCTACTCAGTCCTCAAAATTCAGGTTGACCTGTACCTTTCCTGAGAAGTTTTCCCTGGTACCCCTGGTCTGGTTAGATGCCTCTCTTCCGGGCTCCCAGAGCACGCTCTGTGAACCGCTGGTAGACATGTCATAGACAACTACGATTACAATAAAAGATAGTAACAATAGAATAATAAAAGACAGTGAGCTCTCCAAAGGCGGAGATGTATCTTTTTTTTATTGTCAACACTATTATAGATGTCCCTCATTCCCTCCACTCCATGTCTTAATCGACTTTACATTCCTAGTGGTCAGGTTGTTAAAGGAACCAATAGATGAATGAACCAACGACTGAAGGTTAGTAGAGGGAAATAAAAAAAGATCCCAAGGATTTACTTCAGTGTAAATAATGAATAATGAGAAAATGAGAGTGAAGGTAAAAATATAGTAAGCAAAACTCTAAGGCTAAAGAGAGTCCCTGAGTAGTGTACAGGCCCCCTTTCAAAGTCCAAATTCATCTCATGGTAGGGAATAGAGACCAAGTATTCAGAAAGACCCATGCATGGATAAAAGATCAAAGTTGAGAACAGTGTCTTCCTCCAACCAGAGAAAATCCATAGAGAACAGAGGAGCCTAGAGTAGGGCAAGCTAAACAAGAGTCCCAGGAAAACCTCCCATGGACTAGGGCAGAAACTTTTACAAACCTTAAAAGGAGAAAGCCTTAAAAATAGGGCTGGCACAAAAAGTACATTTGGGAACATGAGGAAGCAGCGTGAACAAGATTTCCATCTTTACTAAGGTGCTCCAGAAGCATTACAAATTGGGTATATTCACTAAAGAGTAAACGTCTAAGATTTAGGTTGTCCTCTCATCACTGGCTGTCCAAAGCGTACTGCCTTTCAAGGTCTCTCTCAAACGCTGCTTGTTTTGCGTGGCTTTCCCAATATCTGATCAAGAGTGAATTCTGCTTCCTTGGAATCCCTTCAGTCTTAGCCCCCTTTCAATGCCCTTGTAATCAGACTTTGATTGGAGTTATGCATACGCTCCTGAGACTGCAAACTGACTGAAGAAGCACCGTGCTTTCCTCAGACCTGGCCAAGAACAAACATTCAGTGCACACTTGCTGGACTGGAAGGAATCTATTATGCAAATGTGTGGTCTGCAAGACACCACTGAGACAGGAACTGTGAGTAAACAGACACAGAAGGAGGTCCCGGCTTTGAAATGACACTATTGAAAAAATCGAGAAACATGTACAAAGTCACCAGGTACTAAGTTAGAATGCCAGCATAAACCAGGTGAAGTATCTCAGCCTTACAAAAGGACAGGGTCAGTTGTGATATTCAGCTGATCAATCAATATATCTCAGAAGACCATGCAGTACAGAGAGAAGTGGCCAAAGGAAAAAACTGAACTTCCATTAGCCAGTAGCTCAGAGAGAGAGCTACAGATCTCGAAGGAAGGCAGACAGGAATGTAGAGGGATCCATGAGTCAGAATAAAATTAATCTTGGGTGAGAAAAAAAAACTCTGGGATGGATTGTGAATCTACCTACTCACCCCCTGAAACTGCCCAAATTTTGGTCACTTTCTTTAGCACCAAACTAAAACTTACTGTTGCTACTTCCCTTCAACTCAGTTAAGTCACATCTGGTCCAATGGTCCCTCTCCATCCACAAATGTCTCACATGGTCTAGATGGTCCAAAAACACTAAGGGCTTTGTCCCAAGCTCCCTTCCACCATGACCTCAGAAAATGAAAACTGAGGCTCTTAGAGCCACTGACAGCTGGTCCCATGGGATCCCCAACCTCTTACCAGCTGGTACTGACGGCTGTACAAGTCATGGCAGTTGTTGAAGATATACTCATATGTGGAGTTCAAACAGGCCTTCACACAATCCTTTACCACCTGGCTGGCTCTCGGAGGGCTCTGCAGCTCTTGCACCTGCCAATTAATAAAAGAAATATGGTTCCAGAGTCTTTCTCACCAGGGAGGGATCTCTCCTAGAACTACCTCCAAACTACTCCAGATTCCTTTCATCCCTCTATGGGTTTCTGGGCCTTGGCCCGGATTGGAATTGCCAAGACAGTTGATGGGGAGAACTGCCAAGCCCATCCTTGGTGATCCATGGTCTTCTCCAAAGTAATCCATGGAACAGGTACATGAAAACGTGAGCTTTGAGGTGATCCCTACGGCCTCAGAGTCTGTCAAGCCATTCTTAGGCTCCACGTGCCTGTGGCAAGGCCCCCAGACCAGTTCATCTCTTACCTTCATTCTGAAGAAAGTAATGCTGGTCAGCAAATCCACCGTGGACTTTAAGTCCTGAAGCCGCTCAGGGCTCCCAGCAGGGAAATTATTCTGTTGTAAATCAAGCAAACGTAAGAAAGGAACAGAGAAATAAGACAGCCTTCCCTTCCAGAAGCAATGAAATCAAAATCTTCCCTAACTGCTACCCACTGAAATTTTCCCTAGTTGAGATGGACAAAGAAAGCCATAATATTGTTAGTCTCCCTCTCTTTCTCACTGATGCAGACAGGCCCTTGCCAAAAGCAGAGGTTAATAATCCCCAGACCAGAAAGCAACGCTTCCTACCCCGCAATGCTACTTCCCATGCCATGTGTGTGCATTTTTACAAATGAACACACAGACGCCCACACACATTTACACACACACACAGGCTTTTCTTGGGTGAAAATTCTTACACCCTGACAGTGAGCTCTTCAAGAGTTACAATCTAACTGTATATCCTGGAATATAAGTGTAGCACACTACAGAACAGACTGAGACCCGAGACCTGGACTTCCTGTACAGCGGGCCCCACCTAGAGCTGTTCTGGAGTCAGCAGATGGTGCAGCTCTGAGCAAAACTGCTTTTGGAGCAAGTTCCTTAGGACTTCCCTGCCATGCCTCACTTCATTCCCTTTGGCATAAATTTTAGGAAGAAGCTGCCAAGGACAGCTGAAAGGTTGAGCCACTCTCCATTTTAAGGGTCCCGTTTTTAAACCTTCACACAGCTACTTATATGCCAAATATAAGATATACAGTCAACTCTCCATTATTCATGCAAATGGAGGGCACTGGAAGTGCAGATAATTAAAACCTTATTTTTTTTTACTTTGAGATTATTTTTATACTTACTTTTTAATGTGGGTATATTGCCTGTTCTGGAAATTCACAACAATGTAAAGCAAGTAATGAAGCCATTCTAAGAAGATCTAACTTAGGAAGAATTGAAAAACTTCCCATTTCCCTGTCTTGCCCCGTCCCAGGTATCCACCCTCCTACTATATCTACTTTCTCCCTCCATCCTAGGAATGGACACGACCTCTGCTACAAATTACTTGCCCAAGCCAAGTTACACTATCTCCCCCTTAGCTGGATTCTCACACCTCCCCTGGAAAACGAGGAGAATATGGGAAAATGCAAGAACAAAATGCAATTATCTAATTTTTAAAGGGGCATTGCTGGAAGAGATTATCCTTTGGAGATTTCCCAGTAAGAATGTCATCAGGGAATTTGGTAGAGTGATGTGACTGGGATTGGAAAGCAAATGGTCTATAAAAAGCAACCTCCTGCTCTTATACACTGTGTGGTCCATTGAGTTTGCAGAACCACAGGTCAGTGGCATTGGCCATGCACATGGGTGTGATGATACAGACTAATTTTCCTTGCCTTTGATCTTTATAGCCAAGATTGGCCTTCGGTCTCTCTAGACTGAGCTGATATTAACTCTTACCCTACCCCACCCCATGTCTTCACTCACCCTGTACGTAGAGAGGTCAATCCTCAGTGAGTTGTGCAGCTGATCCAGCAGTTTCACAAATCTCTCTTTCTGAGAGTGGGAAACAAATAACAGGGTAGAGAGAGATAATGTTTCTGAGCCCCCAAGAATATAACAGAAACAGAATCATCTCTGGGCGAGGAAGACAGTGAGTTAGGGATACATCCTAGCCCACCCCTGTTCCATCTCTTGGCAGCCCTGTCTCAAATTGAGGAATCTTCTCACACTGACAAGGGGAAAGGAGGTCCTTGGGAGGGAAAACAGCTCTTTCTGTACAAGAGTAAACAAGAGATGATCTGTGAGTGCATCTCCATCCCTTTGAAGCTAATTCAACTCGTCTTAGTCAAATAAAGGGAAATTCCAAACATTCTCCAACTTGTTCCTGAGTCTTTGGTCTCCTGACTTATCTTGGGACCGCTCAGACCAGTTAAATAGTCACAGCCTAGCAGTAATGATGGGAGGGAGGAGGAGTGATGCATTTAGAAGGTGATTAAGCAGTCTTGAGTGTGTTTCTCTTTACACCATATCCACCTCATTTCCCTTAGTTTATACTTTTTAAATGTTAAATAAATAACATATACTCTTTTAGTAGTTGCTTTTTAAAGAAAAGGTATAATTAAATGTGGAATCATATGCCTATAGGCACAGCGCTCTCCTAGAATTCATATAAGGATTATATTGCATATCTTTAGATATCAAGTCAATATGTAATGGGATGTGACAGATGAAACAGGTATTTGGTGAACTTAATCAATGATATTCATCTACGGAAAGAGTCTATTAACAACAAGAAAAAGTCATTAGTACCATAAATAGGGCTCAGAGACCTAGTGGATGTGGGGTTATCAGTAATTTTGTGCCTAAAGAGGTAATCTTTGTGGTCAGTCAAAGATATTTTATCCAGTTTATACTGAAGTCATGTCAGGTGACATTCTGAGTAAAGATTCAACTTTCCAAGTACCTTAACATAGGAAAGGGTATACCCTGAATAGAGAAAACAGTCCAGACACTGGAAAAGGGATAGGCTCGAATGTGCACTGGTACCCTTGCTTAGACAACAGCCTCATATGAACGTAAGTGGTACAAATCCGTCAGAGAGAGACTGAGTGACATGCAGACAGTCCACTTGTGGACCTGCAGGACTAAGAAACATGGTGACTCAGCTATGTTCTTGGCCTAGAGAGGTTCCACTTGAGCCCAGGTGGAGCCCCCAAACCACAGCGATGCTATTTTTCTCTCATTTATCCATGTCTGAGGAGAGTCTATGAGTAAGTCTACATATCCAAAATGAAATGAGAATAGTCTATCAGCATAGTCTACATACTCATAAGGAAAAACCTCACCTATCTAGGTGGCACCTATCTAAATTTTAGGCCTATCAATCAACTCTACAGTATTGACCATACAAAAATCAAACTTTGTTAATTGGTAACAAATGGGTAGATATATTTCACATCACACTCACCCCAAAGTTAGAGGCTGCAAAGCGATCTGATGCAGAGACATTGGTGGAGGCGGTTGTGTGGGCGTAGTAGGCATTAATGTTGGCCAGTAAGGTGCTCATCACTGCTGGCACACCAGGACACATGTACTTGGATGACAAACACGCAAAGTGCCTGAAAAACAGCACCATCATCCTCAAAGACTCTTCAGGACTTGCAGCAGAAACCAAGTAATTAAAAGATCTCACAGACGTGTATGAAGCCTCCAATCATGTGGATATACAAGGATCTTCATAGTTTATTTTTTTCAAATATGCATTCAATGAACACCTACTGTGTGCCAGGTCCTATGCTAAGTGCTAGACTCCAAAGATGCAATAGCCCGGCAGAGAAAGCAAGTGTTAGAAAATAAGTCAATAATCCAGGGTGTACTATGCAAAAGCACCGCTGAAACATACAGGAGAGTAACCTAAAGCAGAATGGTGGGGGACTGGAAGAGATTAGAAAAAAGACTTCCTGAAGAAGATACAGTTGAAACAAATCTTAAAGGATTATTGAGAATTAATCAAATGGAGAAATGTACAGCAAAGGGAAACTGAAATGCAAAGACAAATATATTCTTGACAGAGTGATTTACGTGGGAAACATCAGTTTGGCTACTGTTCAGGTGTTTGATAGAGGAACACCAAGAAATGAGAGAGAATTAGGTAGGGAATAGATACTTGGACAAAAATAAGACTGAGACAGAAAGATTGGCTGAAGAGTTACTGTAATAATTTAGAAAAGAAGCAATAAAACACTAAATATAACAGAAAAATGGTTAGGAGTACAGCCTCTAGAGTTAGACTCTGGGTTTGAATCTCACTGCCACCCCTTTGCTCAATGACCTTGGATAAATTACTTAAAGGTCTCTATGCATCAGTTTTCTTATCTATAAATTGGGAAAAATATTGATACTGACCTCATAGTGTTAATATGAGTATTAAAAGAGTTAACATTCATGTGTACTACATAAAAGTTGTTCTTATCATCATTATTGTTGAGCTATAGCAGCAGTGATAGATTAAAAACATTTTTAGGAGATAGCATATAGAGGTTTTAGGGACCGGATGTTGGCAGTTAAAGGTACAGTAGTAAGTAAGAAAAGTTTAGGCTGACTCCTAAAGTTTTTGGGACAACTGCATAGAAAATCATTCATTCACTAAAATAGGAAATACAGGAAGATAAACCTATTTGGTGGAGATAATGTTGATTTGGAATTTAGCCCTGCTGAGTTTACTATGCCTGTGGGGATACCCAGGAAGCAGCTGAAAATGGGTCTAAAATTCAGGAAAAGGCCTGATCTGGGGAAAGTGATCTGGGAGCCCTGAGCCTGGAAGTAGGGTTGAGGCCACAGGTTGGGGTAGGAGCATCTGGGGCAGTGAACAGAGTAAGAATGTCAGAGGGGCCATTCTTAAACTTCATTTCTCACCATATTTCTTCTCTCCATCTATAATGAACTTCTTGCAATTTATTGCATATTCTACACTCCGTTGTATCTTAGCTCCCCAGCAAATGCCCTGTCAAAACTGCCCTCCGTCCTTTCTTCATTTAAAGATTAAGTTCAAGTGTCAACTCTTTAATGGCTTCCCTCACAGGCCTCCCGTAAAATTTAGATGCTCTCATAATACCCTGTGATTACTTCTACCACAGCACTTATTGCATTATATTGTAATTGTTTGTTTACTGATTTGTCTCTCCTGCTAGAGTTCCCTAAGCACAGAGGCCCCATCTTACTCGTCTGTGTTCTCAGCACCTGGTACAATGTGACACATAGAAGGAACTCAATAAAAGTTTGCAGAATAAATGAGCACAGTCAGGGCAACAACTACCCTCTGCTCCCCTAGGGCTGCTTCCTATGCAGCCTCACCAATAGACAAACTACCTCTTCTCATAGTAGATGGGAATTTCTGTTTAGGAGTCTCGGTCAACTCCACATTCAGCTGCTTTCCCTATGGTTATGCACCACTCGAACATCCAGGCCAATCTGTGAAAGCTTGTCTGTTACACACATGTACATGAGCACATACGCTCTATCTCCTCAGACCTGTGACACTTAGGCAGTTTGTCCTTGCATAGCCTCCGGTGCCCTTTTCCCTCCCTGTCTCTGAACCCTGAGGTAGACAGACAAATATCTTTTTCCTGAGTTATTGATAAACACATCCCTTTATACATACACCCTCTTTGCCTTAGGGCATACACCCACCTCACTTAGCTCAGAGAGGGAAGCCATGTTACCCCACTAAGGACCTGTCTACCCTGTCAGCGTGCCTTCATTAGCCACCCCACGGGTGTGTAGCCACTTCCCAAAGCCCCAAGGAAGTCTCACGTCATGGCCTGATATATGGATTCGATGCCATAGCGCATGGCAAATTCATCCACAATTTCTTGGGCAGTCTCATCAAAGTACACCTTCCACGCATCGTCTCCTCGAGCCTCAGGGATCTGGACTCCTCCGCTGCCCTGAATGTCTGTGAGGTAATGGAAAAGGTTCTGCAGGAGACAGAGCAAAGGAAAGAGTTAAATATATATTAAAAACAAAATCTGCTGGTAAAGTCCAGAGTTCCACAGAAAGCCTGTACTTTAAGTCATGGCTCAGTTCCTCCTATGGCCCCAGTAGGTTATTCTTGCATTAGTGAAAGAGAACTGAGGCTGGGACTGTTACTTGGGCTGTCCAGGAGCACAATGAGCCAAGGACAAAATAAAAAACAGGCCCCAGACCTTCAACCATCTAGCAATCATATTCATTAGCAAAGACCCTTCCCAGCACTGCTTTCCAGCCACCCACCCATGTACCA
Organism: Carollia perspicillata; assembly: GCA_004027735.1. Lineage (NCBI taxonomy): Eukaryota > Metazoa > Chordata > Mammalia > Chiroptera > Phyllostomidae > Carollia > Carollia perspicillata. The sequence continues at coordinate 29,507 of PVKM010006401.1, read as the reverse complement.
AGGGCGGGCTCACCTCATGGAGACATGTATACTGCACATGATACGGGGCTACCTTCTCCTCCCCCTTGATTTCCACGCTGATTTGCAGTCGGATAGCCCCTGAGACAGCTGATTTGTCCGTCCTCTTCTCTGGGAAGGAAAGAAGACTGGAGATTGACACCAATGCAACTACAGACAGTGTGGACAGTCCCCATCCTGGCTTAACCCACAAAAAAGGAGGCCCGGACCCAAGGGTTCGCCTAACAGGGTAGACTTACTCCAGTGAACACATAGGCACAAACACCCCAGATTGCCCCAGTAGAAATTCTCCTATTCCATTAGCAGAATAGGGAGCTAGAGGCATTAGGGATGAGCAGAAAGATTAAAGGGCCTTCTAAAATCTAGAAAAAGTCTAGCCAAAGTGAGCTCCAGCCACCCCCACTCCTCTGTCCCCCATCTCTAACCCATGGTCGTTTCTCTACGGGCAAGGCAGGCTCTGTATAGAAGAATGCTTTAGTGATTGAGTGGTGGCCTTGGTAGACAGAATTCTTCCCAAGTTCCTTATTTATGCTCTCCCTTCCCACCAACTTTCTCTGGTCCTGTTTCCTCACCCAAGTTGTACCAGACGTCCATCTCGCCACTCAGTGTCCGAACCTCAATGATGGTTTGGCCAAGGAAATCATCAGACTCACGCTTTAGCCGCTGCTTTACTCTCGACTTGATGTCGTCATCCTCATCCCACACACGTACCTTAATGCGGTCAGAAGAGTTGTGGCACTCACTGTGAGAGAATTAGGCAGGCTCTGTTAGGGGCGGACCCAGTAGCCCCCAATCCGATTCCCTCCCACAGTTCCATCAACTGCGCCGAAGGCCCTGCGGAGGAGGAAAAGCAGTTAGAGTTAGTACTGAAGTTCCAAGTGAGTCAAGCTATCCCAGCAAATGGCTCTTCATTCCTCAGCCTGGTGGCTCTATACACCATTATCCAGTTTTTGTTGCCTTGGATGGAACCAAAAAAAAAAAGAAAAGAGGAAGGGGGAAGAGTAATTAGCTGTATCAATAGCACCAAGAGGAAAACAGCTGGACAGACGCTACAGAACCCTAGGAAGCAATTGTTAGTTCCCTCTTCAGAGTTACTAAGGGTGTTAATGTTCATGGTATGTCCATCTTGCATCTCTGCTTAGCTTTTTATCTACCTCCTCCATCTATCTAATATGTGCTTGATGAACTTCTACCATTTTTTGATACCCACTTGAACTGCTATTTCCTTTATGGTGTGAGCTTTAGAGAAGGTAGTTTGCCCAGGTTACCCCCTCTACCTCTCTTTCCCCATTGGGTGCTTTTTGGGTCCTGTTGCCTCACCCAAAAGTTGTACTTGGCAGAATTTGCTGCTCATTTCTCTGGGTTCTCATGAAATCTTTGTACATTCATTAAAATATAATAGTATAACTATTGGGGTACTGAAAAATAATAAACATATCAACAATGAACTTGCTGAAGCCAGACACTGACTGTCTCACTAATTTTTAGATACAAAACATCATGTACAGTGTCTTGTACAAAATAGGGGCTTAATGAATAGTTTACTAAATGGATAAATGTGGGGAAAATTGACTACAAGGTAAATTCATTTAGAATAAATCATAAGGATTCAAGCAAGAACCATTCAGATTCTCAAGGAAACAAGTGCTCCCCCAGTAACTGTTGTCTCCAGATTGGAGGGTGATTTTATCAGGCCCCAATCCCTTTTCACGTGGGCTCTCCTAGGAGCCAAAAGATGGATCTACATGGCCGGCCTGCTTGGCTCACTGAGACTCAAAGTCCTGGTCCTTATTTCTTTCGTGGGCCTTAGGAGTGAGACAAGGCATTTGGATTCTCCAGACATTAGTTTAAGTCCTAGGCTAGAGCTTTCAACAACCATTCCTTAAAGTGAGATAATTGAAAAAGAATTGGGGGGGGGGGGGGGGGTAGAAGCTGAGGCAGAAAGAAAAGAATAATTCTTTTAGGTGAAATGGAAACTTCTCCAGACCACAGATTTCTTCCTTCAGGCCAGAATTACCCAGCTGTAGGACAAGGACATTCCTTCCCCACCCCCCAGAAGAGCCTAACACTTCCTAGGCAGGATGGCAGTGCCAAGAGGCACAAAACAGGGTGGTCAGTCTCTGGTTGTCCCTGAGCAGTGGAAAAATCTTTCTAGTGCTAGAAAAAGCAGTATGAAGTGTCCAGAGGCCCCTCGAATAGCCCTAGTTAAGACAGGGCTTGGGTAAAATAACCTTGACACAATGGTCCACGAGAAGTAACCCAGAAAAAATAAAAGGGCCGCTGCACAATTAAAGCATGTGAGAAATGGGTTTTCCCTACTGCCTCCGTTCCATACCTTGTAGGGGCTAAGCCCAGAATAACAGGATGTAGTGCTGCTCCCCAAATACACATAGTTCCGGGTAAGACAAAGACCTCTGTGACTTACAAATGGAACTTCTCCTCCCAAACAGGATTCAGGTTCCCAAAAATGGTCTTGGTACGCTTCTTGGTTTTGCCCACTTGCACAGTCACATAGGGGTCACTGGATCCTGTCTTGTCCTTCGCCTGTAGGCCCTGGGCACACACCACTGCAACCCAAATGCATAGAGGAGCAGACTTCAGAGTACGCTCCAGAAGTGAGATATCCTCCATAACATGACTCATATGTTCTCCATCTTAGAGAAGCTTCTCTCTGCTTCTTGCACAGAAACCCTAATCTTCTCACTCCTCCAAAACTATCCTTAGACCTAAGCCACCAGCCTTTCCTTCAAAGACTAGCCCAGGACTCCCAGGTCCCCATCAAAGCCCTAACTGACCACTTACCCCTAAACTGGCCCTTACCTCCCCTGACATATGCATGCTTCAGCCACACCCACCCAGCTAGTAACCACAGGTTAACTATTCCCTGATCTCCTACTGGTCTCCTTTCCCCCACCCCCCAGCTCTTGTATTATCAGATTGTTAATCAAGCCTACAATATTGGATTGCTACCAAATACTTCTATTATCACTCATATTGTTTGCAGGTACCAGTTTTACCTTTCCCAGCCCCCCTAGCTCCATGGCTTAGGAGAGGGAGAGTGATGAACAATGAGGCCCTCCCTCTTTCCCTCAGTTCTGTCTTCTTTGTCCCCAGCCCCTTGCTCCCTCACACTCAGAGGGCTTCTTCCCCAGGCTCCTCCCCATAGCCTAGGGCTTCCTGTCTCCTTACACTTTGGCCCGCTCACCAGTGATGGTAATCTTGGCCGACCATTTGGAGGTGCCATCCAGCACATTCTGCTTCACTGTTTTCATCTGCTGCACATGGGCAACTTTGCTCACAGCGAAGACATCCCGGATAACTTCAAAGATCTCCGGCTTGTTCCGCTCTCGGATCTTCATGCGGTCCTTCATGGCCATGATAATGTTCTGGGTCCGGTCCTCAGCTCCATGTTTACAGCTCTTTTCCGCAGCCCCTGAAGGATGGCCAGAGACAGAAAGTGAGATAAGCAACAGGCCATCAGCAAAACTAAGGGCCAGGCCGAGGAATGGAGTCTGCCGGCAGTCACTGAGGAGTAGGAGAAGTTTAGGAAGACCGGGACGTTTCTGGGAAAAAGTAATCACTTTGGGGGCCTGCTGAAGTTTCAAATGCATTTCAGAGGGTAGGAACAACTTGATGAATGCTATAGGGGTTTATTATCTTATTCTATTTAGGTATATGTTGAATTTTTCATTGAAAAAGAAAGAAAGAAAAATGTGGCTCAGTGTGCAGTTGGCTTTGTCTTTCTTCCATCCAGATGGTAGTTGAAAGAGATACCTTTCAAGTCTAAGGCCCAAATATCACCAATGGCTATCTCAATTATCATGGAGGGGTGGTAGATGGGCATGACACCTCCACCCACCTCATCCACCTTCCAAGCCATGACATGGACCCAGAACTGGTCACAGCACAGAGTCAGGTTCTACCCCATGGCTCCAGTGCCGTTAATCACAGAAAATAGTGTGGCATGGTAAGAAAAGTATGGCCAGATAGAGCTAGGTAACAGACAGAGATGGGTTCAAATCCTGACTCCACTGCTACTAGCTGGGTAAACTGGTTTCTTTTAAGAGAAGAAAATAGCATTTACTCTCAGAGTAATATGAAACATTATATCAACATGTATAAAGCACCTAGTTCAATGCCTTGCACCTAGCAGACACTCAATAAATGGTCACTATTATTATTACTACCATCATTATTATCTTGGCAGGTATGGCAAACCAGCTCATCTCAAAGACTAGCAGGCTTTGCCTACTTCCCTAAAAATTATGACAGAAAACAGACTGCCCCACTGTATTTCACCACTCAGGCTTCAGGCTTCTCAGAAAGAGACCATCCTTCAGCTATTTTGGCCCTGCAGACTGATTTTTATCTCTTATCTCTCCCTAGTCTCCAAAGGCTTAGGCCTCTAGTACAAAACCCGTAGCAAAAAATAAAGGCCAACGTGCATGTCCTAACTGTGGGAGGGTGGCAAGCAGGTTTTCTGTCCAGGGAGGCCCATAAAAGGGCATTTCATTCCACCCTGAGCTTCACAGAAGGCTTAGGCAGAGGATATTTGCTGATACATGAAAACTGACCTGGGCTGCATCCATTTAGCATATCCCATGCCATGCTACTTCCTTGGAGTGGAACTTCTAAAAGGCCCTTGAGGAGAAGCTCAACATCCTTGCTACACAGCAACATCTCAGAAGGTTTCCGGCAAGCAGCCAGCCTGGCTGCTAGCAATTAAAGCAAGGACCTGATGGCACCTGTGCTTCCCGCCCCCTCATGATGGGTCTGGGCAAAGTCATCACCAGCATTCATCTTAAGACCGTCTTTGCAGAGCCCCATCTCTTTTGCTGACTTGTTCTACTTGTCTCTTAATGTCTACTGTAGTCATGCTACTGGCACCGATCGAGGGCTCTTCAAAGAAGTCCATCTTAAGAGAACAGTTCCTTGGGGACTCTTCCTAGGCCCCTCTTATGTCTTATACCTTTCCTTGAGATAATGAAATGCTTGTGAGTCTAAAGGTGACCTTCCTTTCTCCTACCACAATACTTAGAGCTTTCCTTGCTCTGGCTTGGCTCTGAGTGACACCTGGGAGACCTGGAAGGGTGAGAAAACACTTTCCCACATCCCTACCCCTGGGTCCAGCAGGAGCAGAGCAAGGAGACAAGAACTTAGAGTGCTACCACCTCCAAAAAGAAAAAGACAGAAATTTGTTTTTCCTGCTTCTCACCTCCCTCCCCTCCCCAACTCCATGATGGCAGCACAAATCACATATTTTAGTAAGGGCCTTGGGAGTCTGGCACATTCTCCACTAGGACCTCTGCCTGATCCATTGGAAACTTCTGTTCCTGGCACTGTTGTATAAAAGCTGTATCTATAAGCAAGGAATAAATGCTGTCTTCCCTGGATCTTAGGGTCTAGACCTCAGGAAATTCCTCTTCGAGGTTTGGAACCTCACAGAACTCTCTTTCCTCATTAGTTCTGGTCCCCAATTAAACATGCTCAAGTAATTTGCACTTTGCAGCCACTGTGGTGTGTGCACTACTCAAACGCAGTCTCTGAGACCATCTGAATCCTTAAGGGCCACAATAAACTCAAAGAATTTTTCCTAAAGGTGCTTAAGAGAGTGCTACAAAACCTGTTATTTGGAAAGCCAATGCCCCTTGACTCAGGACTCTACATTCTCTGAAAAGGAAAGAGCTTCAGAATCAGGTAGACGAGAGGAATGATGTCCAGCTATCCTAGCTCTTGGCTGACAGACTGCTTCGGAGAGGGCCTGCTGCCTGTGCTCCCCACGCCTCATCCCACAGGAGTACTCACGCTGCAGGCAGTCGGCGTTGAGCAGGTCCTGGCACTTCTCATGACACTTGACTCCACACTCACTGCAGCGCATGCCCTGCCGGGCAATGCCCCAGAGCAGGCCTTCACATTCATAACAGTAGGTCGGGGTAGTGGCAGTCCAGACCTCAAAGTTGTGCGGTGTGGTGCAGGAGATGGGGTAGATTAAGGCCTGCAGGGTTTTCTTATACACATGGGATTTCTGAAAGACACATTCCCCATCACCCACCAACGACTTTCAGCCTCTGCTGGGAGATACCAGAACTGAGACCCTGTAGAGCAATCAAGACCCTCGTTTCTCCTCTGATAGTGGAGGAATGCTCTAGACTACCCCAGCCCTTAGCCTGGTCTGGCAGAAAGAAGCCCCCAAATGTTGTGTGTTCCTGGTTGTGCAAGACAGGTTTGACCTGAACACTGGGTCTGAGTCTTGCCTCAGCATTCCAGCTTTCTGGGAAAACAGAGGGTACTAGGTCCACTATAATATCCCCGATTCAGTGGTAATATACTCCCACATGAGACTTGGGCTAACCCCTGGCCAGGACCCTTGCCTCTCCCAGTGTGGAAGACTGAGACTTGGTACTATCTATCTGTTCCATTACCAATGTATGCCCAGAAGTCTAGAATTCCCAGTTAGTATGGCTACAAAGAGGATCACCAGTGGATGGCCAGATCTTTAGGCCAGTGGACTCATGAAAGCCCATGGGTCACTTACCAGTTCTTCATCCTTGAGAGAGGTGCGTGTAGCCATTGCAGAAGTAATCCCTGCCTTCCGGGACTGGACCAGCGACTGTAAGAGAAGACCTGCCGTCAGCACTGGCTGCCACTGAGGACTGGCAGAGTCCTGGGGAGGGAGTTTCAGGATCCAAGGCAAACTGACTGTAACTTACTGCCTTCTATTTTTACTGTCATTCCCAGGGACTGCACACAGGTAATAGATAACGGCATCCCCAGTTAAGATCCCAAACCCAAGGTCCTCAGAGGACTGTTCTAACAATATTAGAACAGCACTTCTCTCAGGGTACCTATTATCCAAAGAGTTTCTCTTTTCTTCACATTTTTTAAGTACCTTAACCTTTGTTTATAGAAAGGCAAAGAAAATGAAAAGTTTAGAATTACAGTAGGAAGTAGGCCATTAAGAACAGAATAAAGACACAACTCTGTCAGAGTTACATTCAGGAATCATCCCTGAGAATGATTCCATGCTATCATCTATCCCCTGGCACCACCCCATGCCCACACAATCCCAGGGGCCTGTGAAGGTCAGCAGCTCAGATAAGCAGGGGGCTAGGCCAAGTGGAAGGGGCAATGTACCCTCAGTCAAATCAAGCAGGGCAAGGGGTTAAGTATGAGAGGTAGGGCTGCCCTGCTACCCAGGCTCTTGTATAGAGGGGCCCCACATATCTGCCAAGCCTAAGCTTTAGAGGCAGCCTATGGGGAGGCGCATGGTTTCTCCAACGCAGTGGACGTTGGGCAGACAGAATTAGAATACCAGTCTAAGTAGAAGGAACACTTAGGGGGTGCCAGGTGAGATATGGACTCTTACAGAGGTTAGAAAGGGGCTCTGGAGACACTCACCATTGCCTGCGCAGAGGAGAGCAGAAAAAGGAACAACATGATGTTAAAGCTCCCCCAAGGGCATTAAAAAAACCTTCAATGGCAACCAAGAGGTTCTTCCCTATAGTCCAACATAGGGAACACGTCCCAAACCTCTCTGCCTCTATCTACTAAAAACTGTCTTCAATTCCGACAGCTGGCCAGGGCCCAAGGCCTCAAGCTCCGACTCTGAGAAGAGTTATGCCAGAGTGAAATATAGGCAAGGCTAAGAGATGGAGGAGGGGAAATAAGAAATAAATAAGACACAGCTGTCCAAGCAGTTAAGCAAAGAGGAGGTAGTAGGCTAGAGGGAGTAAGGATGAGGAAAAAAAATAGGGAGAAAATAAATGAGGAAGAGAAAAAAGGGGAGACAGAAGACAATAAAAGAAGGTAATAAAGAAGAGATGATATTAGAATTTATCTTCATCCTAACAATTTGATGAAGAGTTGGTAGGAAAAGAGGTGCAAATAATAAGGGGAAAAATGATTAAGAGAAAATGGCAGAGGATATTTCCATTCAGCTAATTAAGGAGATTAAGAAACTGGTGTGGGGGGGAAACAGCAGAGAATGAAGAAGAAATGGGAAAAGAGGTGGACAGAAAAAACTAAATAGGGAGAGGAAAAGAGAAAACAGGAGCAGAAATGGTAGCAAGAAAAAGGGTTCAAGTCTTACTGAACATCTAGCTCTGGGAGAGGCTGGGCTCCTCTCTATCCCCACTATCCACTCCGTTATGGAAAATTTCTTGAGCTGATCCTGCCTCGGGAAGTATAACCCAAAATGCTTTTGATCATCCTGGAGACCCTGCGATCAGCTTTAACTCCTAAGCCCATTTCAATTCAATTCTACAAATTTTTTATCATTACCTCTCAGTGCCAGACACTGATTTAGGAACTAGGGGCACAGAAATAGTCTAGAAAGCCCATACCTTGGGAGGAGGCTGTCACTAGACCTCTAAAAAGAAGCTGTACCAGCCATGCTCATCGCATACTAAGCTCAATGATCTAGGTTGGAGCTGGAGGCAGTTTCTATTCTAAGTCATCAAAAAAGTCTATAGAGATACCTAGAAAAACTAGATACCTAGAAGACAACCAACCACAGAGCCCAGCTTTGAGGGTCCAAGCCATATGTGTTCCAAGTGGGAGCTTGAGCTTATGAAGAACCGTGGGTTCTAAACAGGGTGTGAGGTAAAACAAAGCCTCCCTGAAGCCATCACTAAGTCTCAGTCATTCTTTAAATGATGGATCTTCAGGCTAATGCTTGTCACTAAATGGACCACTACCAGTTCTGATAGCTTGCCAAGGCCCAGCGGTGGATGCCCCCAGGATACAGCCTAAGCCTGCACAAGAGCCCCACTTACCAGATCACTGACAAGTGGCAGTGGCTTCTTTTTGCGTAGATTTGGCATGCTGTCGATGCCATAAAGTCCTCCAGCTGGCCTGAGGAGGGAAGGAAATATGTCAGAACCCTTAGTCCTGTCAATTTTCCTTGTTCACCTTCTCCCCAGAGAAAGACATGCCTTTGAGAGGGGAAAGGAAGACAGATAATGAGGGAAATAAAGCCATGGGATGATGAGTAATAGAATCTGCTCTCAGAGTGCCCCTACCTGTCTCCTTCTGTGGCTTTAGCCAAAGATCTAGGGCTCTTTTATCCCTCAGTGACAGTTCAAGGCACTTCTGTTTATCTGAAGGACCTTCTGCTCCATAAGGCAGGGTGGGAATTGATGGTTAAGAGGGCTCTTCTCCACACTCAGGTTAGAGACACTGCTCCCCAAAGCGAAGTCTTTCCTGGCCTGTGCTAGACAGAGCCCATAGGAATAGCTCTACAGGGGAGCTGCTGCCGAGGTGAGCAAGACTACCAAGCAACGACATATACAAGGAGATCTTCTCCACCCTGACTGAAAGAGCCACTATCCTTCCAGGCCTCCTGAACAAAAAGATTCTCCATGAAAAGAGGAGACCGCATAATAAAGTGGAGGCAGCGGGGGTAGGATGGGAGACTTCTAGGGGACCATTTAAAGGGGGGAGGAAAGACCATTTAGGAAGGAAATAGCAAAAGGACTCTGAGTACCTGGCCTAGCCCCATGGACACATCAATAGGGACCAAGAAAAAACTATAGCTGGAGCAACTGGAGATTTCTAAAATTTCTATACCCTATCTATGCTCATTAATTTTATTGTACTTTGCCTGTTCTTCCATAATAATAAGCCATAAAAATATAGAGAATGTCCCCCCAAATAACACCATTCTCACATGAGATACCCAGATTTTATCCCCAACAATTCCGCTAACTCTCTACATGTCCTCTGCCAGAATTCTCTTCTCTTTTTGGGTCTTGGTGTCACTTGTATAAAATGAGGGGGAGGAACAAAAAATTTTTCTGATCTTTCGGAAGCTGCCATTCTCAGCCTCAATGAAAATAATTCATGTACTTGGTTTTAATGATACAGGCAAAAAATGGAGCCACAAATTGAGTCAAGGCCAGGAGCTGGAACAGGTGACCTGCTACGTTGATTTCTAATAAGGGGCTTTCTGAGCACAGACAGTGAACTTGGTTTTCAATGAGACTACCAGACCTAGGGAAGTTCTAAACTTGCGGCAGCTTCCAAACACTAAGCTGAAGGAAGGAAAGACGGTAACAGGGAGGCATTTAGAAAATCACTGAGTGGCTCCATTTAAAAATAGCCCGGATATGTTCTATTGGCATGCATGTATTTCACAATTATTGAGGAAAAAAGCTAAAAGCCCTGAAGAAGATCTATTGAAGAAGCAACTGGTGCCTCAAGTGGTTAATGCTGAAAACTATAAATCTGCACCACTTACGCCAAGAAGTTTTTGCAATACAGATGAGCTTTTCACAAAAGAAGAAAGGGTAGTTCATGTACATGATTAAGTCTTAATTTAAAAGACAAAAGGAAAAAGAGCAGGTAAAAATGTAGTAGAAAACTTTATGATCTGATCTTTTTTTCTTCTCTGGTCATAAGGGAGAGGAGGCAGCCACTGGGAATCCTAATGTCAGAAGGCCTTTGTGGGACAAGGAGAGAAGAAAGACCCTGCCCAGTAATTGGCAGTGTATGTGGGAGGAGTGGGGGCAGAGAAGCACTTAAACTCTTTTCTCTCTTAAGAACAGTCAGTTAGTTACAAGCAGCAGTTGAGCAGCTTAAAATGACTCTCTGCTGCAGTCACATGGGCCTGAAACTCCCAGACAAGAACCACAAACAGAACACACTGAGCTCATAAGGCATGCTACTTATGTCTTGACTAGAGTGAAAGAATAAGGAGATGACTCACAACAGCTGAAGCAGGACAGAGCCCAGGGAGAAATCTTATCAGCTACATACTATCGACAATGGACTGGAAAGAAACTCTTCCAATGCGGATATTTTTCTGGTTTCCTCATTCGTCTGCCTAAAGGGTATCACCACTATGATGCAGTGGGTCAGCAATTCCAGAGGCAACTGCCTCTGGAGCTATCCCGGATAGTTCCTCTGGAGCTATCCCGGAGCAAACTTGGGGGAGCCCTCAAGCTCCCTCCCCTGCTTCAGGGAACTGCTTGGCAGAGTTCGGTCTTCTGTCTCTAAGGAATCAATTTGCAGAGTTCTCTCCTCTGTCCCAGAGAACCAGCCAGTCTCCATGATGGAACATCTTCCTTCCCCAGGATCAAGCTTATGAAGCTGTTTTTCCTGTTTCCCAGGGGGAAAGCTAAAGGCAGCGTGAGAGTCTGTACAAAATCCACAAAAACCTGGCAAGGAATCACTTACCCTTCTGGGAGCCACTGGGGCAAAGAGGAGTCGCCATCATCTGGAATCTTTAAAAATAGAAAAAAGTTAGATCCTAGGAAAGAAGGGAGACGGCCATCTTTCTTTGGTCAGGCAGTGAGCAATAAAATAGGAAGCTGAGAGAAGTGCAGGTCACACACACACACGATGCGGTGACATAGCTAGCCTGATGTCTAAGCCAGTGCCCTGATTAGCCAAAGGCAGCAAGCGGGCTGCTGAAATGAGCAGTACTTCACCTCTCCGGTCCCCAGTGAGTAGGAAGGACATAGGCCCAGCGCCCTGAGGTCCCAGGGTTAAAGTCCACCGGGACCGTAAGAGCTGCTGGAACTTACATCTCCCTCACACAACCCATTAGTATATTAACTGTAACAAAAGCCAGGAAAAGGGTCCACCTAGGCTTCCAGGCCTCACTCATTAAAGAAAAAAGACAACCTCATATAAAGTCTGGCCTTCTTTCAGCTGTAGCCCTAAATTCCTTTGGCTGCCCCAGAGTCAGACCTGGTCTTTCAAAATTCCTATCTCCCCTGTGATTTGATTTGGCTTCGGTGCCTTGAAGCCTCAACTCATTGACAGTGAGTACACTCTACATCTGATAAATTCTATTCTATATAATCAGAGAATCCAGGACAGATTAGACACTTGGATTATCACTCCGGTGAATTTTATGAGTTCTCTAATGAGAAGTTGATCACTGAGGTACCAAATAATTCAAGGAAGGAACAGGTCAAAACAATTTTTAAAGGTTTCTTCACAGAAAAAAAAAAAGAAAAAAAGCAAATTTTTCAGGCAGTATATAGAGAGTTCCAAAGCTGCCAGGGCTGTCCAGAGAACCAACGGTAAATGCTGTTTAGGCTCAAGGGACTTAGCGCCAGCAGGTGTGGGGCTTCCTGCCCTACCTTGTTCCCCTTGCCCTCAACAACTTCCTTGCCACCTGAGGCCCAGGCTCCCCCTAACTATCCCGGAGCAAACGAGTGCCAGTGTGGGGTAGGCAGAAGTAAGTTGCTTTGGACAGGGAGTGAAGTTCTGGGAGAGCTAAAGATAGAAGTTATAGACAAATGAGGCAAGACACAGTACAAAAGAGGAGGACACGTTAATGGCTGATGTAAAAGTGGGCTGTAGGCTCAAAATGAACTTTGGATTTAGGACCCTTCTCAGTAGAACCCTTCCCAGGTCGTCTGTGCTCTGATCAAGCCTATCTGCCTTCTGTCCTTGTCTGCAGTTGGAATACTGGTAAAGAAATTGCCAGACTCCAAAGGCAGCCAGGAGTGGTTGAAGCAAGTCTCCTAATGTTGCTTGTGAGTGGCAGCCATCCCTTAATCCCCAGACCTTTCCAACCAGAACATCTTTTCCCTTTGGAAGCAGTTACTATACTGAGCAGATATTCATTACCTACCTAGAAAAAAAAAGTCTTTGGGAGCCGGAGTTTACTGGCTCAGATCACACACATTCCCTGAGCTTACAGGATACAGTGGGCCTGCAGAAGCCTGCAGACACAGCACACAGCATGCGCACGCAGTGCACTGAAGGAGGGGCAAGGGCTGAAAGGAGGTCTCGAAAAGTACCCACAGGAGGTTCATTCAAACACACAAGCTGTGCGTGAGGGATACACGAGGTGAGCGTGGATCCTGCACAGAGGGCTATAGAATATGTGCGCACACCCATTTGGGAGCAGGTTCAGTGTTCACCAGGGCCCGAATCACAGGCAAAGCAAATCCTCTCAGTCTTCAAGAACCAGTGCTTGCAAGCACAGAGCATTAGTCGAGTACGCATTCACATGGCATAGGGAACCACGTCACAGGTCTACAGAAGCTTGTGTGCTCACGAAGAGGCCAGGAAATCCGCTCAGCAGCACATTCACACTTAGGGCCCCAGGCAAGAGGCACAAAGTGCTTGCAGCAACTCCTGCTCTCAAGTGCCAAGTGAGTATGCATGCTGGGCTCAGAGACGGTTTACAGCATATGCCAGGCTGCAGCAACAAGTAGAAAGTGGACACACACTGTGCACAATAGGAGAGTTAGAAGGGCAATCAGTGTCTAGGGGAGTCAAACTGAGTACGAATGTAAGCACACACATGCCACAATGAATGTGCACCATGCTGGCACACACGTTCTCACACTGTACTCTGGGGATGTCTGCAGGAGCACACACAGGCACAGGGCATGCACACAAACTGCTTTCAGGAAAAACAGACTATCTGCCACCAGCCAAAGCTCAGAGGCACGCACACACACACACCACGCCCCAGAGGGTGGGATAGAAAATACACAACAAAAAGGCCCGAAAGGCCAGAGGCACAACCTGAAGGGCTCCTCGCTTTCCTTCTGCAAGGAGAGAAAGAGCAGAAAAAAAGGCAGAGAGGTTAGTAGATTCAGTCCTAATAGCAGGGAACCCAAAGAAAATGGCAGCTAAACCTTAAGGGACATGGAGGAGAAGGAGAGGTGCTCTGAACAACTGGGCAGTTCACAGCCCAGCTCCCAGAATCCTGTATTTGCTGGGCCCTGCTTTTTAGTTTAGAACATCCCAGGTTGGCCACTCAAACCAAAGGACAACATTTGCTGGGGGATTTCCAATCACCCTGTTCCCCATTCCAAAGTAGTCTGCATGCAGAGTCAGGGCCACCAGGGCCACCAGGGCCGCAAGACCAGCTTTGTTACCAAGGGCCACTCCAACAGGCTATCTGAGATGGCTGAGCAAAGAGTGAGTTTGTTCCTTCCTCAGGAAGTGTGTGAGCTCACTCTGGATCTGGTTAAGTCCCCAAACCCAAAAGGCCCAGTGGCCGAACCCTTTCCATTTTAATGCAGGGCCAGTCAAGCATTTGCCTAGCAAGCCCTGGCCTATCTTCCCAGAACCTAAGTTAACTTAGGCCATGTTAATGCCTGGAGTTAAGGCCATGACCAGGATGCTCAATTGTTATAAATTTGAGGTCATCAACTGACCACTGCCCTAACAGAAGTCGCCATGATCTGAATGATAAAACCACGACTGCAATTCCAGGCCTAATTATCTACCAAATCCAGAACAATACTCCAAAGGAAATGGACACTTCCAGAAGGATCCAGGTAAGCCACAGTAGAAGTATGAAGTTCAGAGATTGCTCCTTTCCTATTCATCAGAGACTACATTGCCTTCTAGGCCACACATAGGCCCACAGCCCTTCTTGTCTACAGAAAGTCCAACCACCGGGGCCCATCAGCTCCCCTCCGCTTTCTTTTCCCTCTCTTTTAAAGACTTACTGACATTGCGTAACAAGTAGAAGGGAGAATCATAGAAACTAATTCATAAATTCCCAATTTTTCAAGCCACTTAGGATGACCTAATGGGTGACCTCACTTGACAGAAGAATTAACTCAGGAACAGAAATCCTCCAAAACAGTGCAGCTACAGGAAGGTGGGTAAGATGAAAAAGGCATTTATTTCCTGGATGGGCAGGGGGTGGGGGCATGTCTCTTCTACATTTATTCCTTACCTCTGAAAGCGCCCTGTTCCCTTTGAAAAGAAAATTAGGCAGGGAACACTTTAATTGACCCTATGACTCAAATTAGAAAGTTCCTTTTCTCCTCCACTACCTCAAATACATTTTACACATCATGTCAGTTACTTTGATTGCGTCCTTCTGTTCTTCCCAGAGTTTCCCCATTATGCCAAAAGAATAAAATCCAATTTGTTGCCAAGGCCATCAAGGCTCTCCTGATCCGTCCTCTCACATCTACTGGGTGGACTCCAACTTCGTTCTTAAGACTTAGCTCAAATGTCAATGCCTCTGTAAAAATGTCTTCATCTGCCTTTCCATCATATGTCTGTGGTACCCACACTTCTATAACAGTATGTTGCCATTACTGTTTCATTGTCATTGTAATTGTCTGTATAAACATCCCCCTTTCTACACTATAAATTTTTTGAGAGTAAGAATTTTATTTACATACGTAAGTAGTAAAAGAAACCTAAACTTTCAGGACTTAGAAAGCAACACCTTTTCTAAGAAAATGTCTCTTGCCATCTCCAGAGAAAAGGCAGCTCTCTTAGCCAGGAGTGTGTACCATTTCCCAGACACCCAGGAATCGTTCTACTAGCTTTTCAGTTTGTCCCACTCACGGGACAAACATTAAAAATAAAAAACTTTTCTCATTAAGAACTGAACTTTTTGTGATTCCTAACTTCCTAAAATGCTTTAGGATTTTTCCACTCAGCTTTAGTTTTCAGTGGAAGTGATACATACCTAAGGAACACCTGCTTTGTGGGAAAATCCCTGAGCCCTAAGAATGGTTTCGGTCTTCCAGGGAGTCCATTTTATGAGGAAGTGACATAGTTTTCATTGTTAAAACAATCATAACCCCCTTCCAGTCGGAGGTCAAAATATTTGAGGCACTGAATTTATTTTAGCCTGCATTTACTAATCTGTAGAGAGCAGATACGAACAGCTACCTCCAGGGTTATTGCAGGGGTTCGCGCCTTCAACAAATACTTGTTGAGACCAGACTGAACTCTAGGCCCTGTTCTTGGTGCCAGTGATGCAACAGTGAATGAAACAAACTCCCTGGTCTCGAGAAGCTTCTATTCCAGTAGGAGGAGCAGACAATTAACAATGATGAGGAGGAGGATGACAGTAGTTAACACTAAGTGAACATCTAGAATTTTATTTGAGTAAGCTCATTTATTTTTCTGACAACTCTACTGACTAAATACTATTATTATCTCAACTTTGTTGTTGATTAAACTGAAGATTGGAGAGGTTAAGAAACTTGCCTAAAGTCAGAGCAAGTAGCAAAACCAAATTCAAAATAGGCATTTTGGTCCCAGAATCTGGAACTATATATACCATGTCGTATGTGATAGGGACTCTGCTAAAAAATTCATGTTAGGGGAAAAGATAATGTCCCCTGTGATCATGTTATAGTTGCTATTAAAATTTCATAAAAGGTTATAGTAAGGCCTCATTGACAAAGAGGCATCTCAGCAGAGGCCTGAAGGACATGAGCAGAGATGCTATTCAGTATTCTGGGAGAAAAGGATTCCAGTCAGAGAACACACAGTCGTGCAAAGCCTGAGGTGAAAGCATAATCGGTATGAAGGATGAGCAAGTCCACGACGGAGTGCCAGTTCAAATATGGCTCTATCGGCCATTGTAAACACTTCGTCTTTCATTCTGGGTGAGACAGAAAAATCACTGGCACGTTGTAAGCAGAGAAGCGGTATGATCTAACTCATGTATTATAAGGATTACTCTGATTGCTGTGGGGAGAACAGACTGTAGGAGGATGAGGGTAGAAGCCAGGAGACCAGCTAGACCAATGTAATCATCTAGACAAAAGAAAATGGTGGCTTAGACCAGGGTGACAGTGGTGGAGATAGACATAGCAGTAAAACTCAGGGGCGGGGGGGTTGTTTTTTTTGGTAGAGCAGGCAGAATTTACCAATTGATTAGATGTAGGCTGTACGAGAAAAGAAGTCATGATTGACTCTGGATTTGGGCCCAAGCAGCTGCAAGAATGGAGTTGCCATTTACTAGTAAGGAAGCAGGTTTGGCAGGGACTTGAGGAGCAGGATCAGGAGTTTGGTTTTGAATATGTTAAATCTGCAATGCCTATTTACATCCAAAGGAGGATGTTAAGTAGATGTGGAATCTGGTGTTCATGAACATTCTGGGCCAGAGATATAAATCTGGGAATGCTTATGAAACTCATGACACTGGAAGAGATTACCTAGGAAGCAAGTATGCATTTTTTAAAAAAGCAGTGAGGACTAAATCCTGGGATACCACAAGGTTGGGAAGATGAGGAGGGACTGGCAAAGATGGCTGAGAAGGAATGGTCAATAGTGTCGGGGGAGAACTAAGACTGAGGCGTCGGGTGAAGGAAGCATTTCCAAAAGAAGGAACTGAGGCACACGGACGGCCTAAAGGTCAATGGGAGAGAACTGGGATCCAGACACAAACTCTTATACTTATGATCAGTTGATTTCTGACAAAGATACCAAGACCATTCAATGGGAAAAAAAATATCCTCTTACAGGAAATATGGCTGAGAAAACTGGATATTCACAGGCAAAAAAATGAAGTTGTATCCCTATTTCATACAATCCACAAAAACTAACTCAAAATTAACACACCTAAATGTGAGAGCTAACACTATAAAACATTTAGAAAAAAACAAGAGTAAATCTCTATGACCTTGGAATAGACAATGGTAGAGTGCAAAAGAATCAACACAAGAAAAAATAGATAAATTGAACTTTATAAAAACTTCATTTAAAACTTTTGCATTCTACCTCATTATGATGGCTACTAAAACAAAGCCAGGAAGTAACAAATATTAGCAAGGATGTGGAGAAATGGGAACCTTTGTGTACTGTTGTTATGTAAAATGGTACAGCCATTGTGGAAAAAAAAATATGGCAATGCCTCAAAAACATCAGAATTACTATATGATCCAGCAATTCACTTCTGGATATACAAGGTCTGTCTGGAAAAAGTCCGGCCATTGTTAATATAATGAGAACGGTTTGAATAATATCGACATAACCTAGTAGCCAAGGAGAGTGGACTGGAATGCACATGCGTGAACAACAATAACTTCACTATACTAGTTGGTGGGGAGAGCAGACACCGTTGAGTGAGCATGTGTACTGTGTGGCCATCACATTCAAAATGAGTAAGCAAGTAGAGCAATGAATCTGCATCAAATTTTGTGTTAAACTTGAATGTTCCTCCACACACACTATTTCGATGATTCAGAAAGCTTTTGGGAACAATGCAATGAGCACAAGCCAAATAAAAGTGTGACACAAACACTTCAAAGATGGTTGAGAATTTGTTGAAAATGGTCCATATTCTGGAAAGCCTGCAACAAGCAGAACACCTGAGAATGTTGAACATGTACAGGTAGCAATCAGAAAGACTGGCTACTGACAGTGTGAAAACCAGAAGCTGATCTGGGGATTCCGAAAACTACTGTGTCTGAGATTTTGATGCAGGATCTTGGCATGAAACGTGTGGTGGCAAAATATGTTCAGCGGCTTCTGCTACCAGAGCAGCGGGAACTTCGTGTTGCAGTGGGGAGAACTGTGTGCCTACTTTGGAGAGGACTGAAGCGTCATTGTCCTATGTATGATATTTCTTTTTTTAAAAAGATTTTATTTATTTATTTTTAGAGAGAGGGGAAGGGAGAGAGAAAGAGAAGGAGAGAAACATTAGTGTGTGGGTGCCTCCTGTGCACCCCCTGTTGGGAATCTGGCCTGCAACCCAGGCACGTGCCCTAACTAGGAGTTGAACTGGTGACCCTTTGGTTCACAGGCCAGCCCTCAATTCTGTGAGCCACACCAGCCAGGCTGTACAATGTTTCTTACATCTTGTATTTTCTTCAATAAAAGTCTCTATTTTTCATATTACATGGCTGGATACTTTCTGGACAGGCCCTATATACCCAAAATAAATGAAAGCAAGGCTTCAAACAAATATTTGCACACTCATACTCACAGCAGCATTATTCATAATATCCAAAAGGGGGAAGTAACCCAAGTACCCATCAATAAGTGAATGAACAAAATGTGGTATACGAGTATATACATACAGTGAAATATCATTCAGGAAGGAAATTCTGACATGTGCTACGATCTGGGTGAACCTTGAAGACATTACGCTGAGTGAAATGAGCCAGTCGCAAGAGGACCAATGTTTGATTCCGCTTCATATGAAGTTATCTAGAGCAGTCAGACTTATGGAGACAGAAAGTAGAGAGGTGGCTGTCGGTGGCTAGGGGTGGGGAGGAGGAGAATGGGGAGTTAGTTGAATGGGTACAGAGTTTCAGGTGGGGAAGTTAAAAAAGTTCTGGAGATGGATGGTGGTGATGGTTGCACAAAAATATGAATAAACTTAAAATAGTTAAAACGATAAATTTTATGTTATATATCTACGTTACCACAATAATTTTTTAGGATTTTATTTATTTATGTTTTCAGAGATAGTGGGGGGGAGGGAGAAAGAGAGGGAGAAAAACAACGACGTGTGAGAGAGTCATCAGCTGGTTACCTCTCGCACCCAGGGATGGGGCCTGCAGCCCTGACCAGGAATAGAACTGGCGACCTTTGGCTTTGCAGGACAACGCTCAACTAACTGAGTCGCGCTGGTCAGGGCCGCAATAAATATTAAAAAAACATAAAACATTTAGCCCTGACTGGTGTGGTTCGCTGGGTTGGGTGTCTTCCCACAAGCTGAAAGGTCTCCGGTTTGACTACACGTCAGGGCACATGCCTGGTTTGTAGGCCAGGTCCCCAGCTGGGGGTGAGTGAGAGGCAACCGATCATTGTTTTTCGATGTTTCTCACCCTCTCTCTTTTCCTCTCTTGCCCTCTCTCTTGCCCTCTCTCTAAAAATAAATAAATAAAATCTTTAAAACAATAAATGAAATATTTATGCTTTAAAGGACGCCATAAACCACCACCCCCCGCCAATAAAGAGTTGTTGAGTTGCTAGAGATTTGGGGGAAATATTTACAGAACATATATCTGATAAGGGACCTATATCCAGAATATATAAAGAACTCTAGCAACTCAACAAAAAGGCAAACAATTCAATTTTAAAGTGGGTATAGGATTTGAATAGACATTTCTCAAAGAAGATATAAAAGTGGCCAATAAGCACATGAGAAGATGCTCAACATCATTAGACACCAGGAAAATGCAAATAAAAACCACACTAAGATACTACTCACACCCACAATGATGGCTATAATAAAATACACAGACATTATCAAGTGCTGGCAAAGATGTAGAGAAATTAGAACTTTTGTGTTTCTGATGGGAATGTAAAATGGAAATTGGAAAATATCCAAGAGAACTGAAAACATGCTCACACAAAAATTTGTACACAAATATTCATAGCAACATTATTTTTAACAGCTAAAACGTGGTTTAAAAAAAACCCAAATGCCCATGAAATGATGAATGGGTAAACAAAATGCAGTATACTCACACAATGGAATATTATTTAGCCACAAAAAGAAATAAAATACTAACATATGTTACAGCATAACTGAACCTTGAACATTATGCTAAGTGGAAGAAACCAATCACAAAAGATCACATATGGCCTTTGTATGAACCCATGTACACACAACAAAGCCATGGAAACAGAAAATAGATCTGTGGTTGCCAGAGGCTGAAGGCAAAGGGGATTGAAGAGTGACTGCTAGTAGGTAAAGTGCTTCTTTTTGGAGTGATGGGAATGTTCTGGAATTCATGGGTGCTAACTGTGAATATACTAAAAGCCACTCAATTGTACCCTTTTTAAGGAATTTTAAGGTATATAAATTATAACTTAAAATAGCTCCTATAATAAAAACAGAAGTAATCAATATGTCAAGTTGCTGATTGACAAAAAAGGGAACTGGACAAGGAATTTAGCATTATGGAAGTGGTTAGCTGATGGCCTTGAGAAAAGCTATTTTGATGGAGTGGCAGTTATGAAAGAATTTTTATGTAATGTACATGAGAGTACTTGTAACAGTGCCCAGTATATACTCCCCGTAAAAGAAGAAAAAGGATGAAAAATAGGAACTCAAACTAATGATAAGCAACCACTCATAAGCTTTGGGCCTAAGAGGTCTCAAGCAGAGCAATGAAGAAAGCTGATGTTTCATTGTGGCTGCAGCCACTGTTACGCTGAATCCGTTCACCAGGACAGGGCAACTGCACTTGTGGACTCTGTGACAAGAGTCAGAGGCTAGCCTGCGGGCTCACCTTGCTCCGTCCCTCCTGCTCTGTGGGATGAATGGTGCTGGAGCCAGGTAGGGACCCAGCACTGGAGGGATGCCGCCACTCCCTCTGCAGCCCACAGACCAGACTGGATCTTGCCTTGCTTGCTGACTGGTGCTTCAGAACACCTCCTCCTTCTCATTGTCACTGCTGCTGCCACCATCTGCTTATCATAGGTACCCAAGTTCCTGCCTTCCCCAGCAGGAGGTCAGCCCAGAAGGGGAAGCTTGCAAGCTGAAGAGTCAGACCCAAGTATCCTGGGTGCTCATGCAAACATCAACTCCTCCAGGGTTCAAGGAGTTAGTAAGAGTACTGCTTTGATATTTGTTGTTTCTACTGCTGCTGTAATGTAATAATTTCTAAATGCCCAAGGAGAAGGAAAAGGGGCTGTGAAGTTAGCAAGAGGGAGAAATCCTTTGCAGCTGAGAAATTATAGAAAGCTTCCTGGAAGAGGGGATGTTTTGGCTGTATGCTGAAGAACTGAGTAAATTTTACTAGACTCGTATGGCGAACACAGCCCCTTAGGCTAGAAGGAAGCATGTATATGCGAATAGGCTGAGAACAGAAAGTACAAGGTGAATTTGTGGGACAACAAAGTTTCCTTTTGGGGGAGTACAGTGGGACAATGGGAGACAGACCTGGAAATGTAAACTACAGACCAGCCGTGGTCATCTTAAACGCCAAGTGAAGGAATTTAGATTTTTTGATAAGCTATAGGGAGCAGCTCTGGGGATATTTGAAAGGAATGTGACATGATTTAAATTTTTCATTTTTAATTTAATTTTATGATTGATATTACATTCACTGGACTAAAATTCTAAAAAAAAATTAAAGGGTATGTAGTAAAAAGAAAATCTCATCCCATTAGTTTTCCATTTCATACCTCTCCCATGGGCAATTAAGTATGAGTTTTTTATGTATCTTGTTACACATTCTATACATATACAAACAGACGCTATGGGTTTGCACGGGTTTTCTTTCCCTCTCTTTTTCTATACAACTGTAAGCATTTTAGACATACTATTCTGCACCTTGTTTTATTCATACATCAATTTATCTTATTTTTCTATTTCAGTAAAAAGCGACCTCATTCTTTTTATAGCTGCTTGGTACCGTATCCCATTGTCTAGGCATCCCGACAAGATATTTAACCAGTCTTTCTTAACAAACATTTAGGTTGATTCCAATCTTGGCTATTAAAAACAATGCTTCAGAAATAGCCTTGAACAGATGTCCTTTCCATTTGTGGAAATATACCTGCAGGGTATATCCCTGGAAGTGGTATTGGGGCTCAAAGGGTGTATACGATTCTGATCAATTTTGCCGATTGCCTTCCTTGGGTTATACTACTCATTTACACTCCCATCCCACAAGCAACGTATACGTGCCTATTCCCTCCCATCTTTGCCAACACAATATGTTTCATAATTTTAATTTTTACTTTGAAAGATTAATCAGGTTATATGCATAAGAGGACAACCCCATTTACATTTAAAACTGGATGAGTACAGCATATGCTGTTTGGATAAATTTAATTTTTATTGGGAGAAGTAATTTTAAAGCTACATATCTCCATACTGCCTAGAAAAAAAGTTTATATATTCCTTTTAGTTGAAACCATTCCAAGCTCCAGTTCTAAGGTGATCTGCCTCTGGCTGGAGATGGGAGATTGGGAATAGGACTTGGGGAGGCAGAGTCAGGCTGGCGGGAGGCTGGCGGGCAGGGCCAGGCTGTAAGCACTTCCTAGACAGCTTCAAGGCAGAGATAAGGCTCTGTGTTGTCAAGTCCGGAGGCAGGAAGATAGGTAGGGATCATGAAAATCCCCAGAATGGCCTATGAGGTGGAGAAGCCACGGCACCGGCTGGGGAAATGGCAATCTTATCTCAGCAAGAAACCCATGGGAATAATTTTTAAATGCAACATAGGGCTGCATTAGCCCCTCTAGTGCCTATGAGCAATATGCCTCATGCCCCACTTCTGCCTCTTACCCCACACCTACTGTACACCGGAATATCCTAAACGTTCTACAGCTGTGAACTACTTCTGCCCAGATGTTCCTAACTCTTCTGAAAAGTTACTTTCTAAAGCTCTCCTCCAACCTCCTCAAGTAGACGGAAAGCTCCTTAGGAGCAGGAACTCCTTTCCTGCTGTTTTAGAACCTTCTTTCACTCTTAATTCCCACGGGATTGGTTTAAAATCTATGCTCAAGTAGTTTAGACTGATTCAAGCTGTGAACCTCCCCCTTCACCCTGTGGAACTCACCACCAAGCTAAGTCTTACGCTGGCCCCATGGAGGCCATACCCAGCTGTGGCCCGATGAAACAGAGATTCAGAATACCTGGGTGCACGTCTTCTACCGAGAGATGATTTGCCTTCTGTACCAGCTCGTGCAAAAGTTTTTTCTGCCTCAGTCTTTTCTCTCTCAGAACATTTTTAAAATTGTTGATGCACCTGTTGAGGTAGATGGTCTCTGCACACACTTGCTCTAAACTTAGTCTGCCCTGCGTGGGAGATTCAGGCCTGGGACAGGTTTCATTGTCCAGGCCTTGACCTGGAGCCAGAACCAAACCTGGTAATGAATATGCCAGAGGTGAGTTATGAGAAGCCAAGGAGGAGTTGCTGGGACCCTGAGAGGCTGGGTCTCCCTGCGTGGCGCCCACTCTGCCAGAGACCACACTGAGCAAGCTCTCGCTCCCCTGACTCTCAGGGCTCTCCACAGAGAGATCCTGGGCGCACCCTGAACTCGCTGTCCCAAGAAGTCTATCACTGTTCTCTGACTGGGAACAACTCTCATTGCTTTCCGGGTCCTCGGGACTGATGGATGCGCCATTCTCCAGCTTCTGGAACACTCCCTGCAGAGCTGAACGAAAGTGATGAATTGCTCGTCCCAGTTTACTCGTGTAAAACTTAATTTCTATATCTTCATCCTCCTGCGAGCCCCCCACACAAGAGGACTTTTCAAAGACATCTTTAAGGACCCGAGCAGCATGTTCCTCCTCTTCATTCAAGTTAATATGAACCATGTCACCAAAAGTCTCAGGCCTTATGATAATTTCCTCCATCATGCTGTCACAGCTCAGAGCTGCAAACCTTCTGGTCTTGTCTGTCAAGAGGTCCTCTAGTTGCTTTGAGCTCAGAATGTCAAGCCCAGCTTCACAGGCCAAGAGATTTTCCTCGGTCTTCAGCAACCCAGATAGTGATAGGCAGCTGCTGGCCTCACTTTTATCACTGTAGTTGTTCTCTCTTTTTGCTACTTCATATGCTTCTAGTCCTTGACTACACTGTTTGAAAACCTGGGATTTCGCAGCATCCTCCTCTTTTGGGATCAACACCAGGGAAGGTTCCTCAAACGGATGGAGGGCAGACAGAGAAGCCTCTCTTCCTGTCAGTTCACAGCTGCCACTGATGACTTGAGATGTTTCTGATGGTCCATTTACTTCATCTCTGGGCTTAGACAAGTCACTTGGCTTTGCTAAATTGTTCTTGAGTGGGAAGCAAAGGCCTTGCTGCTCAGGGGTCAAAGGTTCTCTATGTTGATTCTGGGCTCTTATTTGATATGCTCCTGTTATGGGTTCTCCTGTTTCAGTCTGAAGAACCGGTTTGTCGGGGATTAAAGAGCTTGAATTATGATCCTGAAGTTGTTGTTGCAAAAATGACAGAGACTCCTTTGGGGAATTCTGATAGCACTGTGATCTGGCTGGTTCTTCTCTGATGGCAATCCGGACCCCTACACTCTGCAAGAGTATGGATTTCTGCAAGATGAAATCTCTGTGCTCTAGGTGGGCAAGCTTCACAACAGTGGGCCTGGGGGCTTGGGCTCCACCTGCCCTGTAAGCCTCTTTGATGTACCTATTGCACTGCATGCCATTAACACAGAGATGCTTGGCCAGGAAGCTGTGCACCAGCTCCATAGTATTTTCACCATCTTGTTCAGGAAGTCCATACAGATACAGAACGGCTTCCTCACTAAGTGTGTCCACATGGGGCTCCTGGGCCTTTCCTCCTACACACACCTTGGCCAGGGAGCTGCTGCCCCCCTGTAAGCCTTCTATTTCACTCAGAACTGAGTCTACGCAGCTAGAGACTTCATCCACCGAACCCCGGACTTGACTCAAGTGCTGCTGTAGCTCAGCAATCTCAGTTTGGAGACGACTGATGCCTCGCAGCTCTCTGATTATGTAGTCTACTACATCCCCCACAGGCTCTCGTTGCTCAAGGCTCCAGCCTTGGCCCCTGGACAAAAGGGGCTTGGTTTGATTCCTCTCCGAGGGCTCTTGGCAGCTGGTGGTAATGCTGGCAGATGAGAGGTCCTGAGAGCCAGACCCCGAGGCACAGGCTGTGGAGCCCAGAGGAAGCAGGCAGCCAGCCTCTTGTCCAAAGCTACAATGCTGGGCCAGGTCCCCATCTCTATCCCCATCAATGGCTGAGGCTGTTGACCCACAGCAAGGGGGCAGGGAGCTGTCCTCCGGTAGGGATCCAGCAGGGCCCGAGGACTTGCTCTTGATGCCACACACTGTCTCTGCCTTGGCCTTATCTGGGGAAAGCCTGGAGGAGGACCCCAAGGTGACCATGATTTCTTCCTCTGACTCTTGCAATAATCGCTTCATTTTCTCCCCCAGGGTCTAAGGGATTCTCTGCTTCTTCCTCTTATTTCTGGTCAGGGTGCTTAATAGAGATTGTCTTGGAAGGCAATACCCTGTCCTGCTCTTTTCAGTCTACTTCTAGCAATCACTGCTGGCTGATGCCTTGGGCTTAGCCCATAGTGTTGCCCAGAATGGTCCCACGTGTGGTCTCCAAACCTGGCATAATGCCCTGGGATCCTGGCTTGACTCTTATCCTGTAGCTAGTGAAAAAGGAAAACAGTGCACTCGGGTCAGAAAGCAGCAGGGTAACTTTAACCTGAATCAAACTGTCAAGCAGGAATAAGAATGTTACCTTCTAAGACTGTGGAAGTCAACCCTGACCTATCTCCCAGTTCTGGCCTTAAAGGCTGGAGGCAATCAGTTCTTTCCCCTTGGCTTCCCATCAGAGTATTGGTGCAAAATCAAATCAAGCCCTTGTGTTCTGGGAAAGTATCCAAAGGCATCAGGATTGACACAAACTTCTGGGATGTGGGTGGGCGTGAGGTCACAAATAGCTGAACCTTTGCAAAATTCAACACCAGGGTCTGGCTCAGGAATGAACAAGTAGATGCTCAAACACCAAAGCTCAAGTCACATACACAGTGAACAACAAAGACAAGACATGTAATGTTATTATTTATTTATTTTTCCTAGTTGCTTGTTCTGGTGGAAGCTCAGCTACTCAAAGGTTCACTCCTGCCTATAGCACACAGTGATAGCAACTCTTCACTGAAGAAAGGGCCATGGCAAATATTTAAAACTGGGGATTTTTTCTACACCTAGTTCTAGAGTAAGGTGGACAGTGTAGGCCTACTCACTGTCCAGGCATTTAGTATGCTTGGATTAGAGGGCCACATGCCCAAAGGCACACTTGATGGTTACACATCTGAGGGTGAAAGAGGCTCAGGCCTAGCCAGACTCCTGAACTCCATTTAATAGTCCCCAAAGGCTTGGTGCAGCCTAATCAATACACAGGTTTGGCTTTCCTGGTGCACAGAGTGTCTGGTTTAATGCCTCCTTCAGAGTACCAGGGGAAGCGATTTTCCTAGTACTGTCCACTCCTGGAGTAAGAGAGGGTTATTTTAGCCCTCTGATGGGCTTGTAGGGGAAGGTAGGAAGTTGATTCTATCACAGAGGGCTCCAGGGTACTTTGCTATTCTGCAAAAAAGTAAAGACAGACCTGCCACTAACCCTGACCCTACACCCTAAGCTACCAGCGCCAGTACTGCAGAGGTGAAAACGACTATTACCTTATGTGGGGTGGGCATCCACTCCCTTTTTCCTGGAAATGTGCAGAATGTAGGAAAGGAGCAGAATGGAGGTACAAAGGGGAAGGCAGAGAGCCCAGGAATACACGGGACTGCCAATATTCTGGCTCTTCTGGGTTTCCCTGGGAAGAATAAAACCAGAGATGGTTTCCCTATTTTCTAGATTTAATCAAGATTTCTAAGTCTTTTCAACCCCTGGCTCCTTTTCTTTTTCCAGTACTCAAGTTAACCCCAAAGGGGAAAACTGCCTGTGAAGAATACAAAATGAGAACCCCCACGACAGTTCATTTTCAGGGAAGGCCACCATCTAGGGCTGGTGGGCCTGCAAGTTAAACTCACTGTGCCTTCCCAGACTAGAAAGACCCAGAAGGATGAGTCACAAGACTTGGGATAAAGATGAAGCTGACCCCTTTTACTGGAGATAACTAGGCCAAGAACCAAGAGACAGAAATTAGATTAACTCCCATTTCATTTCTTCCCTTCTCTCTAGCTCATCTAAAGACTCGACTCCATCTAGGAATTCCTCACCCAAGAACTCTGCCCATCCTCTGAGGCATTGCAGAGACCCAATTATTGCTTTTTAAAAATAATGTTTTACTCCAATGTCTCAAGGGGCTGCAATCAGCCAGATCCCTAGTCTTCCCAACTCAATCTAGTCTGAGAGAGAGAAAGAGGAGGAGGAGAGAGAGAGAATGCTCTGTATTCATAACAAGTCTGTATTCATAACACCTGAGTCTTCGGCTTAGTGCCCAGCTGTCTAAACAGCAAAGCCCCCAATTCTAGGACTGACTCATAAAATTCTTCCTTCTCTCCTCTAACATGTACAAAATTTATATTTCCAAAGTCACCCCTTTCTCTTCTCCTCAACTGTGCAAGGTACTAGCACCTAGTATTAGCTCTGAACGATGTCCTTGGCCTAGAAAGCCTGGGGCTGGCAATTAGCCTTTCAAGTTTCTCTCAAGGTGAGAGACTGCTCCCTGAACCAAGATGAAAGCTCTGCATATGACAATGTGAGGCCATGAGCAAGTGCTTCTATACTGGGAATCAGGAGACTTAAGTTTGGGTTTTCCTTCACCAGTGACCTTTGATTAACACTTGACCTCTCTGTGTCTTGGTTTCCTTATCTGTAAAGTGAAGAAGTACAAATGTTATACAGGTAAAATGTGAGACTGGTAATTAGTAAACTGTAAAGCACTGCAGTCTTATTATTACCGACATGGCAAGTTCCTCAGACAAAGAAGCAGGGAAACTAATATCTAAGCCAAACAGGCAACCATCTAAATAGTGTGATTTGAGTGAACAGTGACTTCTATCCCAGCCCCAGACCCCTGCCTTTCCCAACCTCTCTAATGGTCTCCAACACTGCCTGAAATCCCAACATTACGGTGACATTCTTTGTTAGCCCTGCTTTCTTCTAGAAACCCTTTTTTTTTTAAGGTAAGAAAAGGGAGGAGCAAAATATTCAGTGTTCCCAGTATTTCATTCAGGTGGCAAGAGACTTGCCATCCTCCTTAAGACAGCCTGAAAACATGATTAAGGAGCAAATAGCTACAGGAGACAAGCTTTTCCTTTCTAATGCTGATGAGGCACAGAACTCATTTCCAGGTCCTCCAAGGTCAGCCTCACTTTGGTCCAGATGAGGCCTTTATCCAGGAATAAAAATGAGGCTGATTCTCTTGCTATTGCTTCAGTGCAGGCTGGGTTAACTTTGGGCCTGTCCTCTTGTTCTCCTTACATCAATATGCTAGACAGTCTTGCACTAACTTCCTGGACATCTTGCCAGGCGTCCCCTCTAAGAGTGCCGTGCCTACAATGCTTGCTGGCCAGCCGCACAGGGGCAAATAGCACAGCCATGTGTTCAGAGAGCCTTTCCCCATGGCCTCCTGAAGAACTGAAGGCAAAGCTGCTTGGTTTCCTATGTTACTGACAAATAGGAAATTTCCAAATAGAGCTACCATAGAAACTTCTCCCAGCCCCAAACAAAGAACTTTGCTTCCATGTTAAACAAACAAACAAAACCCTCCAACCCATCTTCTGAATTGCTAGTCACTGTGCCTGGATGAACTCTGAACTTAAAAATCACCTCCTGGGGATATGGGTTCCCTAAAGGCACAAATCCATTCAGTCATCCAAATATTTAAGTTTTGAAGCAAGGGACAGACAGAGCTCAATATGATGCCCAGAGGATCAACCAGTCATTCTGCTCAGAACCCAATAGAAAACCAGAAGCCAGAGTGGGTTGTAGGGGCAACCCGCAAGGCCAAGAGGCCCAAATCAAGGCCACCTCCTTCCCCAGCCTCTCTTTGCCACTCAACTGTCCACAGGAATGAAAGAGCAGGGGCCAAAGTATGAGAAGGACAATTTGATCTCTAATTCAAATCAACCAATGTGCCAGGCACTACGCTGTATGCCAGGGATATAAGACATGGTTTCTGTTCTTTAATATATTAAGGTTTGGAGAGGGAGGGAGGCATATAGACAATCACAAAATAAAGCAATGCATGTTATAGGAGAAGTTGTAATAAAAATCAAGCATTTAATTCTATGGATGTGCAGTGTGAAGGCAGAGAGAGGCTCAGCAAAACCTGGACAGGGAAGGCCAGAAAGAAGTAATAGAGCTGATAGAATGAGGAAGCCTTGAGGTCCACCCACCTCGGACC
>PVKM010006400.1:0-44436 GCA_004027735.1 Carollia perspicillata | reverse complement strand
ACGTACACTATTATTACCAATAAAACTCTGATATTGTTTTAAGGTTGCAACTAAAAGTCCTTATGACCAATCTAAAAGTCTATATGACCCATCATTTCTTGTAGCTAAAGGTGGTCAGTGAGATACAGGTAGAAATAATTGATAATGCTGCTTCTGGGAAGTCTTCTTAAATGGGGGCTGCCTCAGCTGAGCAGTGTGTATTTTATCCTTCTTCCCCAGCCTCCTCATTCTTGTTGGAATAGAGCGATGATGGTCAGAACTCCAGCATTCATCTTGGACCATCAGGCAACCTTGAAAAAAATTCTATCTGCTAAAGATGTCGAAGCTGAGAGACTGATTGGAACATCAGTTTCTGCTGAGTGTGCAACTTCTGGGTGACCCTGAATTGTTCACATTCAGACCTTATTTACCTGATCAAAAAAAAATTCCCATCGTATTTAATTATTGTTTTTTAGAGTTTTTTGTCACATGCAACTAAATGTGATTCCTAATTGATAGAGCAGCATATCAATTAAAATGTTATTTTCACTTTTTGACCAAGTTGGGAAGAAGTAATAATAATGCCATTTTTTAAAATGTAAGAGTGTCAGGGCTCTGCATTTCAACATTCAACTGAGGGTTTGCATCAAGGTCCCGTTTCAGACCACTTACAACAGGATGAGTCCATTTATTTTTAATCTCTTCACGGATTATGCATTATTACGGGGGAAACCTCAGCTATCATTTTGTTCCACCACAGCATAATTTCCCATTACCTGCCTGCAGTTTCAGAAGCGTTTCCTCTCAAGGTTGTAATCATTATGGAAACGGCAATGAAGTACTTAGTCAAAAGATAGCAAAGGGTGCTTCAATTAAAACCTGATAGCAACACAAATCTTTCTTTTCTTTCTTGACTCATGCATAAAAACTGTCTATACCACCTCTTAACTACTCAGTCAGAAACCAACACTAGATAAGGCTTAGCAAAGGCCAAAATGGCAAACACACCATGAGTGGCAGCGACTTAACAAGTGCTATATACGATCCTATTAAGGAGGTTATGGTAACAGAGGTGATTTAACTTTTCTCTTGATAAGACCATGTTATTTTACTCTAAGACTTTAGTAGGATGCGACTCTCTGTTCAAGTAACACATGCCATACATGACTAGAAGTATATATCACTTATAGATAAAGAGTGGTTATCTTATTGCTAAAATCACTTGGTAAAATGTAGCTTAGATGGACATTTCTGTATGTATCTATATTCTCCATCTTCTTCCAACATACAGGTACCTCTATTACTTGAAATTAAGAGAAGCCAATGGGAAGAATATAATTAGGTGTAGTGGCAGGTGAAGAAACTAGCTTTAGCAAGTGGTTTATGTTAAAAAGGTGAAGATTATCAGAGCTAAGCATGTAAATCCTAAAAATGACTCAAGGTTTCATTTGATAGGTGTTCTAAACAGATTACTGTCCACTGCAGTGACACTAGTACTTTCTTTTTCTGGAAATGGACAGACATCCAAGTTAAGTGAGGACAACTGTAGACATATTTTTATAAGTATGTTCACATGAAAACAATGCCCACTTAAAGATCGTAACAAAACAACTACATAAAAACAATCCCCAAAGCTAGTATTGCAAAAACAACAAAAACCGTGTGATGGCCTCTTCCATCTTACTCCTTGTAAAAAGTGAGTCCTTACTAAGACGTGATCAGACTCCCGTCTTCACTCTGAATTCATTTCTTGTCCTCCTCCCCTCATTCTCTCCTCCTGGCCACACTGTTCTCGGTGCTGGTCCCCAGAGAAGAGGAGCTCCTGCCAGAGGGCCTTACGGTTGCTGTTCCCTCTGCTGCAGAGCTCCTTCGGAGCAAATGCCCAGCTGCTTCCCCCACATTTCCTCAGGGGTTCTTCTGAGG
This sequence comes from Carollia perspicillata, assembly GCA_004027735.1. Taxonomy (NCBI): domain Eukaryota; kingdom Metazoa; phylum Chordata; class Mammalia; order Chiroptera; family Phyllostomidae; genus Carollia; species Carollia perspicillata. The sequence continues at coordinate 42,534 of PVKM010006400.1, read as the reverse complement.
GCCAACCTATCTAAAAATCCAGGAATCTCCTCCTAACTCTCTGTTTAGTTTTTCTTGTGACCGATTAATTTTAATTTATTTATTTGACATATTTTCTGCCTCTCCAGGTTACCTTTCCATGGCGGTAGCAATTTGTGCCTGTGTTATGCATTTATGTATTATTCCCAGGACCTGGAATAATACATAATATATGGTTGCTACTAAATAAATATTTGTTAAATGAATGAGCGCATGAATGGATGAGCAATAATGAAAATATTTTAAATAGCATTTTGTAAAATTTGCTACTGAAACCAATGTGGTGCATATTCTTCTAAACACTTTCTAGGGATATGCCAATGTATGTTTGTGATTGTGTATATTTTTATACCCACATATATCTGTGACTACATGTATTTAAAAGCACACATTTTATAATTATATATTTTTGCTAAACTACATTTTTATTACAGATTTAATGTTACTTATGAAAATACTTTTAGGCAAATGAATTTTTATAAGAAGTCCACAGATAGCATCCTCCAATACATAAATATTTCTATCATTTTTATTTTTATTTTTAAGATCATTTTTATTGTATTATTTTCCATTACTATTTATTCTTCTATTCTACCCCCCTTGCAATCACCACATTGTCGTCCATGTCTATGAGTCCTTTTTCCTTCTTACTCAATATCTCTATCCCATACTGCCCCCATCTTAGCTGTCATCCTGCTCTCCACCTACGAGTCTGTCTCTATTTTCCTTGTTAGTTCAGTTCGTTCATTAAATCCATCATTTTATAACAGTATGTTTTTCAAGCAGGTTCAACTTCCAGTTTAAGTTAATTCTAGTTTTCTGGTATTCTTTTTACATACATCTTTTATACTTACGTTAGTGTATCTGTAGATAAACTCCTAGAAGTAAAATAGCCAAGTCAAAGGTGTGTACATTTTTAACTGGTTATGAAATGGTTTAAGTGCATACTAAAATACACGGATAAATATAAAATCTCCTCCACTTTCAACCATTATCAACAATTGTACAGAGATTGTCTTCTCTATACCTCTGTCAATCTCCTACCATTTTATTTTGAAGAAAAATTTTTTATGAATTAAATTTTTGTGCAGTAAATCATGTCATTTTATCCATACATATCTGAATGTCTATGTTACATCAACTGTTTTTATTTAAGCATAACTGAGATATCATTTGTACCCCTTAAAATTAAAAAAAGAATTATTTTAAAATCCTCAAATATCTGGTTAGTGTTCATATTTTCAATTGATAATGCTTTTATAGTTTGTTGGAATCAGGAAGCACATGTAGTTCAATCATCAAGGCTGATTAGGTCTCTTTAAGTCTTTTCTTTTTCTTGGTGTTTTTTAAAATTTATTTAAAAAAAACATGTTGTTTGCCCGGTGCAATTTAGAACAACATGGATTTTGCTTTATCCGTCACTGATACTTTTTTCCAGGTTCTTCCATTCCCTACATGATCTCTACAATAACAGTTGGATCCAGGTCCAATTGTTTGTCAAGACTTCTTCACCAGTGTTGTTTGCTTTCCCTGGGAAGCAAATGATGCCTGGCTGTCTCCCTTTCCGTGCTATTAGTAGCCAATGATAATCATGTTGATGAACACATCAAAATGTATGTCAATATATTTCCAATCATTTTCATTACACAAGATTTATTTCCTAGTGGATTTCTCAAGCAAGATTCACAGGAACAGTTGTTGCTGAGTTCATAGATGTTTAAAAAAACTTGATTGTGCCTTTTTATATTTTAAAACCAGTTTGGCTATAAAAATTAACTTATGTTTGCTTTTCTTGAGTATGTAAAATATGGTACATATGTCACCCTTGTTTTCTTTTGGCATAAAGTGCAGCTTTTGAAAATCTGATTATAGTCCGATTTTCATTTCTTCATAAGCAACTTGGTCTTTTTGCCTTAATGGTCACAATTTTTTTTCTTTTTCTTCAAATTCCTGTGGCATCATTAAAATATGTCCTCACTGTCGGCAGTTCTGGATCAACTTTTTCACCATGCATACTTTTTCATTATTGTTTTTATTTTGGGAGAGTTTTCCTGAATTATAACCTTTAGTATTCTTTTTTTTTTGTAGTGATTTTGTTTATGGACATCATTATACAACTATTAAAACTTACAATTTTTTTCTATTTCATTCTATTTTTTTCTTCAGGAATAATTATTAAAGATATACTGGATCTTATTTCCCCATATATTTTATATGTTCTTCCCCTCAAAATTTATTATTATTTTCTTCCCATTTAAAAAAAAAAAACTCTTTTTCATTGTATTTCTTTGAATAAATTATCTGAATTTAGTAGCTCAGATACTCTCTACAATTGTTTTTCATTACTGTATTTCTTTTTTCTTTGAATTTGTTCTAAGTTCTATCACGTTATTAGAACTTTTAAGTAGCTAGGTGTGGGTAGAGGCAGCATTTGAAATAAAATCTACCCAAAATGTATGCTCTATTTACATAGTTCCTCTTTTATAAAAATCCAATTGTTTTCATTCAGCAGGAAAATAAATCTGTGGTGTGTCATATGTGCCGGATTCTGTGCTGACTGCTAAGGCTACAAAGATAAATTACTTTGTTTCTGGACTTGAGAGCCTATGACTTAATATCTTATTGTTATCCTTTTTTATTGCCAATTTCCCTCTAGAAAATCATATTTAAACCTTTATAAAGCCTTTTGAATCCATAAAAGTAGTCTTTTTTAATATCATAAATATATCAGTTGGGCACAGAGACAATCTCTAAAATAATTTTTGGCTGCAACTATTTTATAGGAGATGAATGATTAAAAAGGAATAGAAGCAAGGTTTACATTTTAAAAATAACAGTAAGCGTAATGTCTTCTACAAAACAATTGCATTTGGAGTCCTTACATAAAAGTCCTAACTCCTAACTCATGTTCCCTAATTCCCCTCTAAAGATTATTTGATATATTAGAAAATAGGCTCAGGTTTCACATCTTTTCTCCTTATAATAGGTATTTATAGCTGCATACATTGTGACACTGAAAGTGACTTAAAACAACTATATATTTTTAAAGATTTTATTTATTTTTTAGAGAGAGGGAAAGGGAGGGAGAAAGAGAGGGAGAGAAACTTCAATGCCTCTCACACATCCGCTACTGGGGACCTGGCCTGCAACCCAGGCATGTGCCACGACTGGGAAGTGAACCAGCAACCCTTTGGTTCTCAGGCTGGCTCTCAATCCACTGAGACACACCAGCTATGGCTAAAATAACAGTATTTTTTATCTCATGGTTTCAGTAAGTTGGGAATCCAAGTGAGGTTAAACTGGGTGTTCTGCTTCAAGTTGTAATCAATCAGGATATCTGCCAGGTCCACAGCCACTGTAATGTTCAGTTAAGGAACTGCTTCCAAGCTCAGTCACCAGGTGGATGGCAGAAGTCAGGGCCTCAGTTTTTCACTGGCAGTTGGTCGGAGGCTGCCCTCAATCCTTTCCACTTGGACCTCTCTCTATATAGAACACCCCACAACACTGCAGCTTGCTTCACGAGAGCTAGCAAGCAAGAAGACAAGAGAAGGGTGTGCTAGTGAACAGCAGTCAGATTTTGACCTAGTCTCAGTGACTACTACCAGCCCATCACCTTAGCTGTATTTGATTCACGAGAAGCAGGTCACTAGGCTCATCTGGCGGGAAAGTGGAGGGGATCATGCAAAGGACATGAGTAGCAGGAAGCAGGAGTCATTAGAGATCACCTCAGTAGGCTGTCTAGTTCGGAACTAAAAGCTGTACAAGTTTTACCTCATTTAGAATTTGCACAGGGTTACAGGCAAAGTCTAATATCCTTTCCCCCTTGTTACATTTGAGGATGCCAGGGCACAGAGAATCCAAGTCATACATCTAGTAAAAGCCTGACAGTGTATTCCCAATTCCACGATCACCACTACTACATCGGAAACAAAGTAGTATTGTTTTATAGTCTCTCTAAATATTGTGAATTGGACAAAATTTACTTCATTGGTAATAACTAATCTTGAGACCCAAATTATCTTGGAGGTAGACTTTTGAGGTTCTGTTTGGAAGAAAAAGCCGGCAAGGAGTTAAAGTCCACATAAACATCACGCAGCAGCTGCACAGCCATTTCATTAGCCTGTAGCAGTTATTACCTCGAACTGTGAAAAAACTTGAACAGACACAAACTATTTGCAGATAATTGTACTGACATTCCTACTTCGTTACTTTAGTGGAATTGAACTTGTGGCGCTCATGCCAGGGTGCACGAGCACTGCCTTTAAGAGGAAGACATGTCACGTGCCCTTATTCTCAGTTGAATGGAAGGCTTTTTGCAGGAGGTGGCTTTGCAGCACAAGGACACATTCACTCAACTAACGGAACAGTCTTAATTAGAATATAATAATTTTTAAAATGGTTTCAGATGGTCCTGTGCATCCTGCTCATTGAAGTGAATACCTAGAGTTAATGTTAATGTTTTACCAATGTGTGGTATATTCACAATTGAATATTATTCAGCCATAAAACCTGATGAAGTACTGGTACATGCTACAACATAAATAAATCTCAAAAATATGGTGCTATGCAAAACAAGCCAATCACAAACAACTACATATGTTATTCATTTATAGGAAAGATCCAGAATAGGTAAATCCATAAAAGTAGAAAGTAAATTAATGGTTGCCAAGGACAGGGGAAGGGGAAAATTCAGAGTGACTGCTAATGTGAATGGAGTTTCATTGGGGAGTGATAAAAATCTTTTGAAATTACATAGTGGTTATGTTTGCAAAATTCTATGAACATTAATAACCACTAGACTGTATACTTCAGACAAGAGATTTTTTTGCTACGTGAGAATTATATCTCATAAGCTTAAAAGAAAATTTTATTTGCCTCATGGTGAATTTGTCTATTTTTTTTCCTATTACATTTTAAGTTTTTACACCTAAAGTAAAAATTCATTAAAATTTAAATGGCTATACCTTTTTGGGGAGTTGTACCTTTTACCATTAGTAATCATCTTTGCCGCACTTTTTGACTTGAGGGTCATTCGTCTAGTATTTATATAGCTATGCCAGCTTTGTTCGATAAAGATTTATCTGGTTATAACTTTTAAAAACTGTTTTTTTCTACTTTCTTGTTTTCCAGTTCAAGATATTTCTTTTACAAGTAGCAAGCCTCTCGGAAAGGCTGTAGTGACATATTCATTGGACATATGTTTGGTTACATTTGCAGTATAAGGTGTTTTGACTGTAAATGTTTGAGATTGCTACTTTTCCACTGTTTCCTCTGCCATATGTTCCCTGTTGCTGCATAGCAATGCAGTGGCTGTGGAAATGGGAGGCTCAGCTAATGTGGTAAGTACTTTAGATGTTAAAGGATGTGTTAATGTGGTTTATAGACATGATTTTCTGGATACTTAATTCTTGTTTGCCACTTCAGAATGCCTTGCTGGAACCCTTGGATGGTGCGCTGGGCTGAACTACCTTGCATCACATCGCAGGACTTAGGGCCCGGAAGCTGAACTGCTGTTTGAGCTTGCCGTACTGCACCAGGCACCAAGAGTGTGTGTGAACTGGAGGAGAAATGAGTTCTGAGAAGTGGAAATGCAGGACCTAATCTGGGGAAAACCCTTCCAATCAAAGAGATTTAACATTATAAGCAGAGGATTTGGTTCTTTTCGATGCTTAGTCAAAACAGAAGCTCCCTTGTATCAGGTAAATCACTGATTCGGTAATTCACATTACTTAGTAATTCACGTGTATGATTATAAATATACATGTTTCTTAAAAAGCGTCTTACACAATACAGTCTGTTAGACCTCCTGTGTTTCGTAGGACACTAACCTACAGACGTAGAAATGAGAATATTGGTATGTTCAGTTTTATGTTTTATGCACCTCGATATATAGGAGCACATGTTAGTATATTTGATGTCCTTTAAGTCCCTTTAAGGATGACATGGCTCATATTTAAAAACATTTTTTTCTGTTGATATGACCCAAAATACTAACATTGGTGAATATATCATAAAATATACCACACCATAAGTCTATCAATAATAATTCAGTTAACGAGTACATCATTATTTAATATTGTTTGTCTGCACAAGTATTTTTTAAATGGCCTGAAATCTCACAGCGCAAATATGAAACAAATTCAGAGAAGTTTTTCTAATTTTGACAGAAATCTCTTAAAAATCTACATGTTAGTAATAAGACATGAAGCTAAAACTTTCAATAATACCAATATTTAAAAACATATGTCAGTCATGTTTTACAAACAAGAATTGTATTTCTATTCTGCTTATTAAAATTTTTTCAAAATTATTATTGCATGAAGGGTAATAAGAAAGTATGCAGAAAAAAATTTAGTATAATACTATATTATATAAGTGTATCCAAAAGGAAATTGTTTTAAGGTTTTTTTTTTAATTTATTTTGGCTAATGGTGTTTATCAGCTTTTTAAAACTTGTAATTTGTTATGACTTTTTCTCTCATTCTAATAAATTTTAAAATTTATACCTAATTTTAATTTATTTTTATTTGTTTTTCTTAGAGAACCACAAATTAAATAAACTGGCCCCTTACAAAGCCTGGATTTGTGTCTATTTCCTTCTCTTGGAATGGTCATTATTTCAATTTTTGTAATTAAGAGCATTTAAACCATGTTATTGGTTGTGTTTGGGATTAACAACTAGACATTAAGTTTGCATTGAAGTTAATCTACGTACTTGAGGAACAGGAAGCCTACTTCCTTCAGCTCCTCGTTTCTGTGACAGCTTTATAACACCTGTGTTCCTGAAATGATCTGATTGCTGCAAATGTGTGGGTTTGGTTTAAGATTTAAGGCTAGGTGGGTCTATTAGCTATTCAGTTATAGAATTCAGCATTGAGTGTTTACAGGAAGTTGACTTGGCCAGAGCCCAAAAACTGGGTATGTTTCAATGACAGTGCTTATTTGTAAACATTTTGCTTAATTAGGCTAAACCTTTAGCAGTTAAATATGAATAGATACTGTGTGCATAATAATGTAAGCACCAGAGTAATTTAAACTACCTTTATCTAAGGGAAAATGCCGTTCTGGTGCCTTTGTTAGCAATCAACATATGTATTTAATATAAGACTTTTCATCATTATAATTAACTACCGAGATTCTGAAAGGAAAATGAATGATTTTAAAAGGCAGTTTGCTCAGATTATGGATATATAATATTCACTCATATGTCACTTAATAGATTTTTCTATCATTGCACATCTGTAAGTCTAATTATTGCTATCTTTATTTATTTAGAATCAAATTCTAAAGTAACAGATGTACTTAAATAATATATTTGATGCAAATTTTCATTCAAATAATGTGCATGTGTATAATATATTATTATGTATATGCTTGTGCCTGCTTAGCACAGATTTTTAGCACTTTTCATAAATGAGTCTGTGATTATGATTCCCAAACTCACGTGCTTTTCAATGTACAGACATAAAGTACTTTATACTTTAAAGTATAAAGTTAACACTCTTTAGGTTGTATGAAATGGAAACCTGCTCCACTTGAACAACATACTTGGCCATGAGAATAGAATTAGAAGGGGAACACACTAAAGAATCCATTAAGCTACTCTCATGGTGCCTCTCATGTCTGCTTCTCTGTGTGTACGGTGCTTTTTCTCCTTTATTTGCAAAACAGTTCTTCTTTTTCCTGTCCCTAGGTAGAAAATGACGACCAACACTTGCTCTGGAATTTACGTAAAGTTATGAGGTAATTGAGAAACGCTAAATTGACTGTCTTTGGGTTTTGGTTCTTAACATTTGAAAAGGAACAGATTGGTTGAGTAAAAGGCTCATCCCTGGTGTGAACGATGATCAAGTGTGATCATGATAGCTGCTACTGCAGATATGTTGATGGAGAGAGGGAGGAATAGTTCCAGGAAAGAGATCCTAGAAGACAGTTTAAAAAGTGTCTTTTGTGTATGTTCAGAGGCTGCAATTCTTATTCTTTGTCACCCAATATTTGGTTAATAGAACAACAATACTGATACTACCAGGGTGCTTGTTAGAAATTTAGACTCTCAGATGCAAATTAAAACCAATGAGGTACCACTTCACACCAGTAAAAGTGTCCATTATAAACAAATCAACAAATAACAAGTGCTGATGAGGCAGTGGAGAAAAGGGGACCCTAGTGCACTGTTGGTGGGAATGCAGACTGGTACATCCACTGTGGAAAACAGTACAGAATTTCCTTAAAAAACTAAAAATGGAACTGCTTTTTGACCCAGCAATTCCACTGCTGGGATTACACCCTAAAAACCCTGAAACATCAATCCATAAGAACCTACGCACCCCAATATTCACAGCAGCACAATTGGTAATAGCCAAGTTCTGGAAGGAACCTAAGTGTCCATCAGTGAATGAGTGGATCAAAAAACTGTGGTACATTTACACAATGGAATACTACACAGCAGAAAGAAAGAAGGCACTCCTACCCTTTGTGACAGCATGGGTGGATCTGTAGAGAATTATGCTAAGTGAAATAAGCCACGTGATGAAAAAGAAATACCATATGATTTCACCTATTAGTGGAATATAGTCAACAAAACAGACAAACAAGCAAAATGTAACCAGAGACATTGAAATAAAGAACAAACTGACAGTAACCAGAGGGGTGGGAGGAGGGCATTATGGGAAAGAAGAGGAAGGGTCATCAAGGAACATGTATAAATGACCCATGGACAAAGCCAAAAGGGGAGAGGATTGAAGGTTGGAAGTGGGTGTGGGTGGGGCAGGGGAGAGAGGTGGAGGGCAAAGGGAGACAACTGTGCTTGAACAATAAAAAAATACAAAAAAAGAGAAAAAAAGATATTTAGACTCTCAGACCAACCTTATCCCGTAAGGATCGGTACTTACATTCAAGAAGATCCTCAGGTGATTTGTGCACATGTTAAACATTATAACATGGTTCTACTCTGTTAAAAAGTCAGGACCAGGTACATAAAAAATAGGTCTGATTTCAAGGTGCATTCTACTCTTAATCAGACATAATCCTTTAATTTCCTGTGTTAACCCTTTGTATCCTTGGCAGAATCCCTATTAACTGTCATACATATGACAAACATTTCATTCTGTATATGTATATTCACACATACACACATATAAAAACATTCTATTATAAAGGCAATCTGAGAATGTATAGATCATTGCAAATTCATTCCCACTAATGAAAAAAATTGAACAATTTAAGTTTCACATCCTATTGATTTGAACCAACAGTTCCAATTTGATATATGAAGGATAGTGTAATATATCCATTGACAATGTACTTGTAATATTTCTAAATTTTACTGCCATGACATGTTTATATTACTTACCAAAAATATGGCTCATTGGACAACTCAGATGAAACAAGTAATCCAGGTAACTTTGATGAAGATGTTTAAGACAAAAATCCTCAACTCTTAGGTATCACATACTTTAATTTTTATTTAATCATATAGTATGAAATAAAATATTATTAGTTAAGTATTATTAATGCTTATTACATGCCTAAAACTTTTCTAAGTAATTTACATAGATTTTTCTGGTTTATATTTCATTGTGTGCAGATTATGATCTACCATAACTAAATTTTTACAAATATAATTGTTTTTAGCTAGTTTTTTTTTTTTCCATTTTTACCACTTGAGCTTGGGCTATGGAGTTGCACTGACCTAGATTTAAAATTGGGTTTAGCCTGTTACAAGTTGCATATACTTGGGCTACTTACATCAATTCCTTAAGCATCAGTTTCCTATCTGAAAAGTGGAAATGATAATTACAATTCTTTTACAGAGTTGTGAGAATTAAAAGAGAAAATTAATGTGCCTTGGCATAGAGTTCTCATCAGTAACGATTAATTATTATTATAGTTAATTACCTGATTTTATGTTCATCCTTAATTTCATTTTGTTCATGACAAGTTTTCTCATGTTGCTTTTGGAAAACAGTTTTTTTTTAAAGATTTTATTTATTTATCTCTAGAGGGAAAGGGAAAGAGAGAGGGAGAGAAATATCAATGTATGGTTGCCTCTCATGCGTCCCCTGCTGGGAACTGGCCTGCAACTCAGGCATGTGCCCTGACTGGGAATCAAACCATGGTTATTTGGTTCACAGGCCCGTGCTCAATCCACTGAGCTACACCAGCCAGGGCCTGGAAAAGAGTTTTATTCTATCTGACCATTTGTGGGGAAAAGCTTTATTTTTTGGTCAGCCTATGGCTGGTTTGGGTTAGAGGGTTATTGCTATTAAGTCTCTTTCTTGAAAATACTGTGTGTTTCCTGTGCTCGGTTGTAAACTCCTTTTGTAGTTTTTAACTTGATCCTTCATTTAGGTTGACTTCATGTAATTTTACTCTATTGAATAGATACTATGTCAGAAACAGGTCAGCAGAGAAAATTCAACATGGACGACATTGTTTGATGATGTTTATAGATATTTTTGCAGTGTTTCCTTCCATAAATAGAAGTTTAGCTTCCTGATTTCCTCATTCAATATTAGATTTGCTGCAGATAATCCATGCAGCATTTTAGAGGTCAGAACCTTCAGGTTAGAAGTTTTGTGGTAAATTTATGCCTTCCTATAAACATAAAGGCAATCCTTAACCTCATAAAAATTGATTTTAAAGAACTTGGCAAATATCATTTAATATCTCTGTATGACATTGGGTTAGGGAGCATATTATTCAGATTCAATATTTTGTTTTATTATTTCTCATACATTTTATAAGATGAAAATTCAGGTAGAATGTATCTCACATAATAGCACTGAATTCTTTATTCATTTGTCAAGTTTTTTTTTTTTTTTTCTCAAGTTTGAAAGCAACTGAGAGATAGCCTTAGAGGAAACAAAGAACAAAATGTCATATTCATTTTGGTCATGACTAATTGGAAAAGGTGAATTTAGATATAAGGGTAAATTGACTTAGTAATCCATGGATTAGTAATCCATCTCTGCATTGGACTAACTCACCTCACTAATGAGAAATTATGCTCTAGCTGGTATGGCTCAGTGGATTGAGTGCTGGCCTGTGAACCAAAGTGTCACTTGTTTGATTCCCAGTCAAGGCACATGCCTGGGTTGCAGGCCAGGTCCCCAGTTGGGAGTACACAAATGGCAACCACACATTGATGTTTCTCTCTTTCTCTTTCTCCCTCCCTTCCCCTCTCTCTAGAAATAAATAAATAAAAATTATTTTAAAAAATGGGAAATTGCACAGTCCTAGGATTGATATACCAGACATCTTCCACACCCCCTTATGAATGAGACAGCAAAAACACCAGAACACATGCCTCCTGCAGACAAAATGGAAGCACAAAAGTTACTCAAAGACTTACATTCAGTTCTTTCTTCCAGAATCATCATCAGAAAAATCATTCTTCTTTCTATGATGAAGTTAATTTTAGTTTTATTCCATTATTTTTTTTCTCAAGGTGAGATGCCAGAAAACTTTAGTATTGCTATGGAATTGAAGACATCCTATGCCCTGGTAAATAATAGCATTCTAAGAGTCAGTGTAGTTTTCAGAAACTAATGATAACTTGTTCATGTGTAATGTTTTAATTATGTTTTATATTTAATGTAAGATTAAATGAGAATTTGCAATACCCTCAGAAAAGTAAAATTTAGCCCAATGCTTAGAACTATGAATTTAAACTTATTTTAACTTTGAATTTGTAATTAAAATGCTGTTAAATCCCTTTTACCATTGACAATTAAAGGATGTGCTTTCTTTTCTAAACCTCTTCTAAATTCATGTATTTTCTTTACTTAACTTTCTAATGTTTTAATAGTTTTAGGGTTAGAGGAAGCTCCCTGGGTAGGATCCAAAGCAAACCATAATTGTAATGCAATTGCATAGATAAAAATCTCAAGCATCAAATTTATTTTTACTTCTCCGCTTCATTGTATCAACTCCACTTACTTTGATTCCTCCATCTCCAACCTCAATTTGAGTTATACATCATGGAAAGAAGCTAATCTCTTCCCATGACACGGTGTATATGGAATGCATAAGAAAGCCTCGGAGACAGGAATTGCTTTTCAAACCTCTAGGCTCTAGGTTTTCGTGTTTGGACAAAGAAGCTTAAGTCATCCTTCTCCTTTTCTGTTTTCCCCCATTTTCTCCTTTCCAGTTTGCTTCACCTGCAAATTTTTTTTAGCCTTTTCTTCTTCTTCTTATACAAGGTTGGACAAAAATAGATTTACCGTTATGAGTACGTGAAACACAAAGTTTATTTTTGTGTAATTTATTAATTACTGTATTATTTTTCATACAAACAACTATAAACCTACATTTGCCAACCCTTCTATTTGTAGTATGGTACAACTTTTACTGCTACTGATTTTGTAATAGGTAACAAAATCACTTTTTAGTATATAAAATCTTATATCTTAATTGTAGTTTTCAAGGCTTTTTTAAAAACTGTACCTTGTATCATTTAGTTTAATTGAGAATTGTCTGAAACAGATTTGGGGACATCAGTTTTTTCCAATATAAATATCCACTTAAAATACACATGTTGGGTATTAGTGACATTCTTAAAGATGATTAAACTATTCTCTCTGGACAGTTTAACAGCATTCTTAATGCATACACGTTCAACCATCTGGTTTACCTAAAGGGAATTTAAAGGATGATGTCACCAGAGTACCTCATCTCACTGAAAGCACTACACGGAATACACAAGAGTGTTATTAGAAACATATGTTTGGTTTAAAAGCGCCAACCATTTCATTCATTGTTAGCCAGATTCTATCATTGACAGAAATTTCTCTGGAAGTTAGCTGGCACTTGAATATATTAAATTACTACTGAAGGGCACAACATCTTCCAACTAGTCTCAAATATCCTTTGCACCAATCAAAATACTTGATTTATTCTAAGAAGAATATTCTCCTCTTTTAAAAAGCCCATATAGTATAACCGAGAAGGTATAGAAAAGTTTTACAGAACCTATTTACTATCGTTTCTATTATTTCACATTTCAAAGAAGATCAACATTTAATCTTAGTAAAATTATTGACCTATTTCCAAAGAGGTTTAAAACAATTTTTAAATTGCCTAGCTTCAGCAAGAAATGCAAATGACATTTCATGAGGGACTATTTAAAAGAAATAATAAGAACAACATATTCATTTTCAGTTGATCTAGTGTTTCAGTAATTTCATTTTTAAAAGGAAGACTTATTTATAACAAACTACCCTTAAAGTACAAGATAAATTATAACAATAATGCCATTAAAACAAAAGATTGAAAATTTATTTTAAAATGATTGAGTTTAGACTACAATAAATTACCAGGCATATATCTAATGTTTAGAGTGATTTTAAGTTTTACTTTAAAATATTACTAGTGCAGGTCCCCTTCCCACGTAATACAATGCATGAATTTTGCAATGCATTATGCGCTCTTATGTATGATCACACCCACGTTTTTGTGCGAATTATTCATTGGATTACTATACTCATTATTATATCCATAGTATGTAATCATTATACCCATGTATAATGTACATCCTTATTTTTCCTTCACAAATTTGGGCAAAAAAGTGTGCATTATAATTTCTTTTAAAGATTTTTTTTCCTGAAAAAGACAAAAAACAAATTAACAAAATTCATTTTACTTTGAAAAATGGTTTATCCCAAGCAGGGAAGTGGGTTGATAAATACCAAACAAACCAGATTTCTGAGGAAAAGGATGAAGATAAGATGATTTTGGAGGGGCAACCAACCACACAGACTTCCAGGTGCTCTTTTTAAATCAATTTTGATGTAGTCACATTATTCACTGAACTTAAGTTACAATGTTATATTACAATGGTTCAGTAATGTATTAATTGCTGTATTTTTTTGTGAAAGCTAAAACCCTCAAAATTAAAAAAAAAATAGTTTTCAATGCAAGATAACAAAATAAAAATATACCTTAAAGTCAGTGAAGCTGATAAAATATGTAAAAGATATAAATGACCTAGAAATAATGTGGTCTCTTAAAAGCACATTTTGTGCTTTTATTTGTTGATGTACCAGATTACATATCCAGAATGTCCTCAAACTTATCAAATATCATAAATGCAATATCATATTAAAACATGGTGTATTTCATAGGCTAGTTAGTTTACCCATAAAATGCAAAGTACTTCCAAATTGCAATATTTTTAGGAGATAGTATATATAGTATAGTGAATAAGACATGGGTTTTGAAGAACAAAACAAAAACAGCCTGAGTTTTAATTCAAATATCTCTATACACTAATTTTGTAAGTCGGTGTCAGTCTGTTGGACTTTGTTTTCACTTCTGTAAAATAGGGACTTTTTTAGTTACTGTGTATATGATACATACTTATTTCAGTTACTAGGGCTTCCTAACAAATCACCTCAAACTTAATGATTTAAAACACATTGAGGGGTTCAGTGGGCTCAGAATTTAGAAAGAACATAGAGGGGATAATTTGTACCTGCTCTGTGATGGCCTTGGTCCTAGCTGGAAGACTTGAAGTTGGAAGCCAGATTTATCTGAAGCAATCAACCTGTATACCTAGAGTAGATGCTACCTGCCATCTGGAGTTCTCAGTAACTCTTCACATGAACATCTCCATGTACAGCTAGTTTAGCCTTTCTCCCAGTGTGGTGGGTTGTAAGCATTAGTGTCCTGAGAGTGCCAAGTGGAAGCGGCATCCATTAGGGAACCTGGTCTCGGAACACATACGATCATTCTGCCATACCCTGTTGGTTAAAGCACCAACAAGTTCCTACCCAGATACCATGGAACCCCACCTTTGATGGGAAGAACATGTAGAATTTAGTGTTTATTTCATGTGACCATAGTGAGAAAATAAAATTTTCTATACTTCTTATAGCTTCAACTATATTAGCTATTATCACTATTTTATGATATGTGGGAAAAAAACAAGGATTTGGAATTAGGACATTTTCCCACTTAACATAAAAATCTTTGTCAAAAAACTGAGTGTCTCTGACAAATTACTCATCTATTCAATATAAAATTAGTGGGATATACTTATTTTGAAGGGTTACTCTATGGATTTAAAAGATAATATGCAGACGTACTTGACATATACAAAGTACTCAATAAATGCTCACCCACTGCCTCCACTAAATGGTTCTATAGGCAATGTCACAAAAATGCCTCAGCTGCTACTGAATCACAGCTCCCAATAGCCCAGAACAGTTTTTAATACGTCGCAAGGGTAAATTTCTGTTTAGAAACAAACTTCAAACTTCAAGCAGTGTGTTACAGAGAATGCAAATGAAACATCTTATATGGAAAAATGCAGTGTTACCAACAGGCTTAAGGAACAAATTGAATCACAGACTCAGAATCTTAAAAAAGGGAAATGGCTGCTGATAGGGCAAAAATCCACATGCTACAGATCAGGGAATCAAAAGGGGTTACATTGCTTCAGGTTATGCCCTAAGGAACAAACCTGTTGCTGAAATCCATATCTGCTCACTTGTGGGTTCAAGTCTCTAAGACACAGCTATGCACATGTTGAACCTTCTTTATGTCCTTTCCCCCCAGAAGTGGAATCGCGTGTTAATGATTAAGGAGCATGTTATTTTTGTGAATATGATGAGGTGATTACAATAGGTAATGAATTGCTATGTTTTATGATGGTTTTTCCAAATCTTTAATACAATAGAAGGAATACTTATTTCATTATAGTAGACAAGCTGGAAACTGAAGCTCAAAAATAGCTGAAACCATTTCCAAACAAAGTTTCCCAAATGCACATTTCTGTTTTTGAATTCTTATGACATTGTTTAATCAAAAACCCACATGTAGTTGGATCAACTACAGATAGACCCTGGGCAAGTCAGTTTTTCTACCATGGAGTGCAGTGCAGTGGTGAACAAGAGATTGGAATCAAACCATCTGGATTGGGTCCCGCTGTTAGTTTACTTTACTGTGTGTCCAGTAATAGTTTGTGATTGTGGGAACTAAATAGTGGTTCAGTTTTCTGTTGCTGCTATAACTAATTACCACAAATGAAGTGGCATCAGACAACACACAGGTATTCTCTTACACTTCTAGACTCACAAGTCCTAAATCAATTTCATTTGGTTAAAGTCAAGGTGTCAACAGAGCGGCTCTGAGGGGAAGGTCTTTTGTGTTTTTGTTATTTATTTGCTTTTTTTTTTTAACTTTTAGTGGTCATCTGCATTCCTTGTGATTATATTTAGGCATCACACAGATAATCCACATAATTTTCCATATCAAGATACTTAATTTATTTTAAAAGTCTGTTTATGTATGTATGTATGTATGTATGTATGTATTGCTAGATTAGGAAATAGTCACAGGTCCTAGAGATTAGAATATAGATAATTAGGAGCCATTATCCAGCCTAAAGCAAATGGGTCGAGTCATATAAAGTACTTTGTATCTTGCCAGGCTCTCAGTAAATGCTCAATAAAATGCTAACAAATATATTATTATGAAATATGGCCTAGTTATAGTTATATACACAGATATCTCTTTCTTCTCTCCAAGGCACACCACTGCATAATATGTCATTCAAAGAATGTGGATGACAAGAGCAACACAGATCAAAATGAGCTGTCTCGGAGCCTCACGCAGTGGCACAGCTGGGACTCCAGACACATCCCAAATTTCTTTCTTTTCCTCACATGATCCTAAGAGGGCACCTCTGTATTCTATGATACTTTGTTTCAAACTATATCCAGCTTTATTTTAAATCTTCTTTCACCTCTTCTCTGATTTTCACTCTTGATCTTTTGATCTGCAAAAATGTACACCTTTGCCTTTTCATGTATCACTGACATTTTGGCACTATGCATCTCAGCTCTGTCCCTGACAACTGGGTTTATTCTGCTCACCGTAAGTGTTCAGCCATGGATGAGATGCCATACTCTTTTCTGTGATCAACACTCTGATGATTTGATCCCAGTTTTGAGCACTTTTCTTCCTGTAGATATCTATTTTTTTCTTTTTGTTGTTGTTATATTTTTACTTATATTGTACATTCTTTGATTAATTAACATATAAATGTGTATTACAGCCTTCCCTCAGAAGGTACTTCAAGCAAATCTCCCTAAGCTAAATTGGAGGACATTACCATCAGCTGCCTCAGTAACAGATGATTGAGATGAAAGCTTTCCTTTTGCCAAACATGCGGTGAGTTCTCTGTTGAGTCAGATCATCCCTAATTATAAAAACCTAGTGTACCTCAGGCCTGTGTTGATGAACATGAAAGCCACAATCTTTGTCCAAGAAGTATTAAGTATTATAAGTTCCCCCCAAAACCCCAAAACAGATCATTATAATTCAGGGTGGTATAACCAAAAATATAATTTTCTTGGTGTTATGGATGGGAACACATAGGAGAGACAACTGACCCTGATTTGCAGGGTTTGAGGAGAAATCCTTAAGGAAAATGGTTGGTAGGGTGAAATTTAAAGTATCAGCTCTCTTTAGACTAACAAAGAGCAAGAGAGGACAGGATTCATGACTGCAAGAAAAATATAGTGTTTAAAGAAGAAAGAAGAGCCTGTAGCAAAGACCTGGAGAATTAGAGAGGATGGCATGTGTAAAGTTCTGAGTAAATTTCAGAGTCCCTGAAGCATTGGGTATGACAGGAGAATCAGAAGAGAGAAGACAGGAGAGGTCAGCCAGCTTCTGAGAAACTTGGGAGTCACGTTAATAAGTGTAAATTTTATATAAAGAGTAAAGGGCATCCTGTAAAGAGGGTGCTAGTTTTAAGACTAAGGTTCAGCAAAATTATTCTTCATGCATATTGCAATGGAAAAAGGGCAAATGGCAAGATTGGAGATAGACTGATTTAGCTAGTGTGGAGCCTGTTACAGACATACCACTGAAACAGACTGTGGCTTCATCCTAAAATGGCAATTTTGAAGGAGTAACATGGACAAGATTAAGACTTATGTGGAAGGTAAATCCCACAGTATGCAATACTGTGGATGTTGGGTTGAATCAGAGAAAGAGAGGAGTTTTTGGTGTCTCTTAAACAGAGTCTTGTTGTTTTTTTTTTCTAAATTAAATGTCATACTTTAGGGTGCATTCACAGCTTTTCTAAGGAGACTCTTTACCTTTGTATTAAAAGAACTGACACACTAAAATGTATCACATATCACTTCTTGGTCTTTTGGCTAAGATCAAGTCTAAAATTTATCACATACTCACAGACATGGTTCTTCAATCAATCCCTTGTTGCACATTTACATTTTTAATTATAATCATTACTGCTTAACCATTATACTGGTTTTGTTTCTCCAACTGTCCCACAGAATTAGATGGTACTGATTCTCACAGGCCCCACAAATTAAGAAAAAGAAATGGCTACAAATTTGTCAGAAAGTCTAGCTATCTAGGAGAGTAAGGCATTTTGGTGAAGAAGCCCTAGGGAGTCTTTTAGCTGAGAGGGACTCTTGACAGTTTCCTCCTGCGATTTAAGAGGTGTTGGAAGAATGGTCTTGTTAGAGACAATGAGACAACATTTTCCCATTCTGCTCCTTTCTTCAACTCTTTTCAGGGTTGTTTCCTGGTGTGATTCTAGAATGTTGTAAGGTGCTGAATTATGAGTAAATCCAAACAAGAAAAAGGCAGAGTAACAGCTTGCCCAACTAGGAGATGAGAGAAAATCTTTATCCGATGGATTCTTTTCTCTCCCTTGTGAGGAATGATCTTAGACTGTCAAACTGTATGAAACACAATCATAACACAGTCATTAGGAATTCATCGCCTTATGACAGAAATTGGTGAGACCTGTGGTTGCAAAACTCTGTACACTGCTAGCCTTTGCAAATGATGTGGGAGAAGCACTATTTTTGGGTTTCTAGAGTGTGACAGAATTCTTTACTTTTTTTATTAAAGGATATTAACAGTTTACACAGTTGTCTGTATATTCAAACACATAAAAGTAGGCAGGTCAAATTTCAGCATGCCAATGTTTTTTTCTTTGTATGTTATACAGAAGACATGAAATTACTATTCAAAAATAATATAAGACAAATCAAAATAAAAAACAAAACAATAAAAATGTAAGAAAAGATAAAGATAATTTTATTGCATTATAGAGAAGATTTTCAAAAAGCATAAAATATATGAAAGAAATCACAAAAGATGGACAGTTATGTCCCTTGGAAAAATATCACAAAATTCATCAAACTTAATGTATATGAAAAACTGAAAATAAATTATATGATTAAAAATTGAAGATAGCCCTGGCTGGTATGGCTCAGTTGATTAAGTGCCAGCCTGCAAACAAAAGGTTGCCAGTTTGATTCCCAGTCAGGACACATGCCTGGGTTGCAGGCCAGATCCCCAGCTGCAGATGTGAGAGAGGCAACTGATTGATGTGTCTTTTGCACACAGATGTTTATCTTCCTCACTTTCTGCCCCCCCCAAAAGTGAAAAAAATAAAATCTAAAAAAAAATTAAAAATAGTTTACATTCTTAACAACTTTAAGAAAACCCAAAGGGAAATCTTAATACTTGAAGACAAAGTTTGGAAATAGTTCACAGAGAAATAGCAACAATCTTTAAGTATATTGTGATGAACATTTTTTTATGCTTGAATTCTCCTGCAGTCATTTTTCCCTCTTCTAACAACAGATCTTGAAATTTGTTTGTAGAGTCCACCCCAAACCTCAGTGGTAAAGCATGTGATTTAGGCTCAAGCCAATCTATAGTTCAGGGCTGTGCATGTGTCCAAAGAGGATCCATTCAGATCTCAATCTCTTTCTGGGAGCTAGTAGTAAAAAGGCTTTTCCACTGAACTTGAACTTGAACCTGAGAATATATAAAGTTGGAGTGACTGCAGCCATCTTGTCACAGTGTGGAGAATAAAGAATACATATAGATTTTTAAAAAAGCATAGCAAGTAAGCAAATAAAAAGACTAGGAGATGATGACAGTTTTTGAGCTTAGAAATCTAGCTGGGCCTGGAAAGTAGTTGAAAACTTTCTGCAGAACAGTGTGTTAAAATAATATTATCTCCGGTGACCCAGAAGATATAACTTAATACACTAATGTGTTAACATACTCATATTGCATATACCTGGGTAACATGATCACTGATGATTTTAATATTCTTTATTATCCTCTATTTTATTCCCTATTTGTTTCTAAAATGCATGTATTCCTTTTGTTTTTATTTTTTTGTCTCTGTATTACTTTTTAAAATCAGATATATATACTTTCTAATGTGTTAATTAATTTGATAAATTTTATGGACAACATGACTTAATGTATACGAACTCAATTAGGCTTAATGAACATTAATTCTCAGGTGTCACCAGAGTTAACCAAGTTGTGAAGTTTGAGGACATGGTCCTCCAGACTGCTCAGTCTACTGAGACTTCCATCAACTGAAAGTTTGAAGGGGTAATCAAAACCACCCTCAATTTTAATAATTTACTAGAAACACCCACAGAACTCACTGAAAGCCAATATATTCATAGTTACAGATGATTACAGGGAAAGAATAAAGACAAAAAATTAGCCAATGGAAGCTATGCCTAGTGTAGAGTCTGTGAGGATCCAAACACAAAGCTTCTGTAGTCTTCCCATTGAGTTTTTTCTTGGCAGTGTCCACAGTTTTTATGGAGCTTCATTGATTGGTTTCTCACGTAGTTTAACTCACTCACCAGGTGTATCACTCTGCATGGACTGCCATAACAAAATGCTGTAGCTGGGTATTACCCAGTCACCCCCCAACAAACCTCATCTCCAAATGTCACCACATAAAGAGTTAAAGCTTCAACATATAATTTTTTTTTGAGGGAGGCACAAACATTTAACCCATAACACCAGGTCAGCTGATATCACATGACTAAAGGCCCCTATTTCAAACCACAGGATGGGTCTTTCGAGCATGGCTAGCCCTACACTAAGATCTAGTGTGGCCGGCCCCCAACCCTAAGCAAAACAAACAACTGCATAGAAGCTGAAGGCAAATGTCAGACCTCTTTTTGGGGAAGGCCATATTCTTTACTATACACAAAGGTATACAGTTACTTTTTTTTAAAAAAGTGGTTTAACTTAGTAAAGTGCTATAAATAAAGAGCTTTATTCATTATTCTTCACCTCTTACTGTCTTCTGATATAGACTCTCTTTTCTCCACCTGCTGACAATATCTTGGCAGATCCTGTAGCTGTATACAGTTACTGTTGACTGTAAAAACAGTCTATCTCATCTTAAATAAATTTTAAAGCTTTTCCTCTTCTCTTCTTCACATCAAATCAGTGGTCCGGCCCCTGCCGTAGGGATAAGGCTTAGTCTTTTCCCCTCTGCCTCTACTTTTTCCCCAATCTTTCCAATGTATTTCCCAGATAGGATTTTGATGCAACAGAAAAACAGAGCAAATAGTTTAATGGTTGGATACTCCTGTAATCCGGTTGTCTGCACACTCGGTTGTATTAGTCATTCATGAGTTTATGTAAACTCAAACACAACAGGTCATACTTTTGGCTGCCCTCTTCCCACTCTCTTCTTAGTTCTGTTCCCCAGTCCGCAGCTCCCGATCAAGGCTGCTGACCCACAACAGCATTCTCGTGGCCCAAGGGAACTCATGCCTCCTGATTCCACAAAATGCTGTAGAGCCACCTGCTTCCTGGGATGTCTTCTCCCTTCACTTTGTCATTAAATTTACTAAAGATAGCATCCTATTTCCTGACTTTCGAGAAAGAAGTGTGTACCAGTCTTTCTCCTTATATATACCCCCAAATCCTGGGGTGACACGTCAGCTTTTCCTAAGAATTATCTCCTGCCCTATTTGCTGCTTAGCAAGCTTAAGATCCAGATAGTGAGAAAGATGCCAGTCCTCCCTGTTGTGGACAACTCTTGTCTCGATGAATGATTCTTTGGGGCGCTTCTCTTCACTTGATGGTGGTAGGACAGTAGAGACACAGAAGAGGGAAAGAGAGAGGGCACAGCATTTTCTACTCTTAAATTTCCTTTAAGTAATATCCTCAGTGAATCTTCTAGTCATTTTAAATAAAGACTGGAAGGGGTAATGGTAGTTGATAGTTAAAGGAGGGATTTAATCATGTCAGTAAATTTTGTTCACTATGTGTGTTGCTTTTTTTGAATGTGGGAGTAATATATCACTTTGTTTGCAGCTTTGGGGATTTAGCCAAATTTGTTCAAGTTGATAGAAAATGTCCCAGTCAACATCCTTGAACATATGACATATATTACTAAGCTAATTTGCTGCCCACAAAAACTAGAGTGTATTGAATTTAGATAAACTTAGGGAAAAATGTAATTTCTAATTGATAGGTCTTATTCTAATTTAGCATTTCCTGTTTCTAGTTTAGAGAAGCAGTCCTCCAAAGAAGGGATCCTCAGACTCCCAGAATAGTAAAGATTCTGAGAAATCAAGAGAATGTTCTGTACAAAACCACAACAAAATTCAGTGTGTTAAATTAACATTCATTTATTTTTGAGCATCTGTTTGTCATCTGGAGTTTGCTTGATCTCCGTGGAACTTGACTAGATGGTGTTCTGCGAGCAGTGGTGACTGGGTCCTTCTTCTAAGTTAAGGGCTGAGGCAGATTGGGTGGCCCTGCTTCAATGCCTTTCATCTTCCTTGTGTCAGAGAGGTCACCAGAAATGTCCCTTCCTCTCATAGCACCGGCGGAAGTTCAAGTTAATAAATCCCCTACATGTGGCCCCTGCGGGTCCAGGCTAGGCATCGGCATACTGTTACTTCTACATAGTTGCTTTTGGTAAAAGGAAGTGATTTGACTGAGCCTAAAATCAAGAGGTGGTAACACACACCCACAAAGAGGCAAATGGCAAGAGTACGGCTACAAGGATGAGGAAAAAACATCAGGACAACAATTTGAAAAATGGGCAAAAATCTACCTATTGGGTCAGAGATAAGTTCTAACAGTTTACTTCAACCACCAGTGAAATTACTTCAGACAAGTGCTGGTGAAGACTTTAAACAGGTTTCAAACTTCGAGTCAGAATCTATCTCTGCTACCCTTTATCTGAGTGACCATGAGTCAGATGCTCTACTTTCTTAGAGTTTAACCTCCTCATACGTGAATATAAAGGGTAATAAATTCCACATCACTGAAAAGTGGTGATGAGTAAAGAAGATAGTATGCATGATTAAATGATTCCCAATTTTATGTATTATGGGTTGTTTTTTTTTGACAGCATCATTTATATATTAAATTTCACAACTGCCATGTTTTTTCTTAATCTATTCAACTCCCTTTCAGTTTGGACAGTAGGTGTGAACTTTTCAAGGCTTAATAACCTGTATTCCATAACTTCTTTTCTTCTTCATCAGCTCCAGTTCCCTTACTGGGCGCCTCCTCTCTCCTATTGCTTTACTGCTTACCAGCCCATTCTACCCAATGTAGAAATGTAGTACTTGAAAGAGAAACCTAATCATACAGATGTACATACACACATTTCACCGTTCTTTACATGGCCAAGAAGTTAACACAGATATTAGATAACAAGTCTTGCATACTATTTTTCCCCTTTTCCCTCCATGTCATGTAACATCCTTCTCTTCAATATTTTACAACTTTTATATCAATCTGTCTTCTACCAGGAGTCCTTTCTCACTTTCACTAATTAAATCTCCCTCTCCTTCCTTTTCATTCAATCACCATTTCCTTGGCCAAGCCTTTGCCAAGACCTTTCACCTTGGTCATTTCACCCATCTCACGATTACCGTGCACCTTCTTGATGCATGTGTAGGGTAAGAAATAAATATTTTCCTCTACTTGTTATAGGTTCTCTGGCTGTAACTCTGTAATGCAGGCTACCCAAAGACAGATTAGTAATAGAAAAACAGAGAGGTTTATTAACATGTGTATCATGCATGTATACTGGAGAGCACCCAGTGATGAGAGGTAACCCAACAGGGTGTTTACAAGTTAGACTTAAATACCAACCTAGGGTAAATAAAACAAAGGGAAAGAGGGCTTAACCTTCTCGTTTGGAGGGTGACTAGGGAATCTATTGTGACTAAGGGTTGTTTAGTAAGGTTTACTGTGCAGATTTATAATCAGTGGGTACAGTAACTTCTTCATTAATAAGAACTGTTTAGAGTCTTCCTTTTCCTGGTGCAGGTGAGAGAGACATGGTTTACAAATGGCAATTTCCTTTACAAAATAAAAAAAAAAGTACCTTGTTTTTTGAGCCTTTCCTCTATTTGTTAGTCCTCAATGACCTGCAGTACAAAATAATCCATACGCTAAGGAGGCATATTTTTGTGTGAACATTATTAATGTCTTTCTTATTAAATCAATTATAGGTTCCCAAAAGACAGGAAATAAGCTGTATCAGTCACTGAGATATCACTATATCTTGCAAAGCACCTTTCCCAAGTTCAAGAAATATGTTTGTTAGAATATTTTGACTTATTTCCTATAGTGTTTTTAAAATATTTTATAATATCTAGGATTATATTATGGTAGCACAAAAACAACATAAAAGGAAACATTGTGTATACATGCTCATTTCTGGTCAGAGTAATTTTAACTTTTTTTCTTAGAATCTGATTTCTTTTTTAAATCAAGGTTTCTCTTAAATTATGCCTCTTGGTATGTTCATAACCTCCCTTTCTTTCATTCTTTCACATCATTCTGTTCTTTCATCTTCAAAATGTCTATTTAAAATACCGAACCCTGTACTAACCTGATTTCATACCCAGAAAGTCTGAATTTTGATAAAACCCAAGGGCTAAACAATCTAAACGAAACACTGATTTACATGAATGGATGAAGTCTTTACCATCTCAAATTCCTGTTATAATTTGTTTCAGAAGAACAGATCCATGTTATGTCTATTTCTATTCCTTTCCTCATCTGTGACAGGGGAATGAGTCATTAGAATTTTAATGTCAGTGTTACATGCCAGCAGTGGTCTGTGGTTAACTACTTAAATATTCTGAATTCTGACTGGCTAAGTCCATTCTACCTTTATTGTAAGAGAATAGGAATGGGCTGCTAATTAAACAAGAGAGCATGGAAAAGGTCAAATGAGTGCAAAATTATCTATCATTAAATGGCGACAGAATTAGAAAGCTTCCTTTTTGTGACTGAGATTGAAATTGGAAAATAGAATGTCACCACACGAATCCTCTAGATTGACAGTGAATGTGATTGGAGTGGAAAGGTAAAGAAGTAGCTATTTAAAAACATTTTATATGAAAATTCTGAAAGGATACGTTTTTAAACCACAAGCTATGGTTCCAATAATGAAACAGGGTTCCAAATAATAATGGGGTGGTGATAAGGTGTTGATTTGAACCCACTGAATGCAAAAATTTTTAGCTAAATATCTCAAAAGAACCTAAATTCTCTTCTTGAAGCAATTCATGTTTCACTATGTTAATATAATTTTCAGTTTGATCTTATGTTTGCATTTTTAAATGCAAAAACAATTGTTTTGAGTTTGAAAATTGCTATTCTTAGAAATAAATATGTCTCTATTTCATGATAGCGTTTGGCTACATTTTAATCATCATACTCAGTTCTCTCTTATCCCAGAAAGTCTACAGATGATACTGTTTTAGGTTTCTAATTTTCATATATTTAAATAGACTCAAGTATATCATTCCACAAAACGTGTTTCCTTTGCTGTTGATTGGCTCAAATTTGCTTTTAACATCTTTCTCATTAATTAAAAAAATCATCATAATAAGTTGCCGCCACATTTCTAAACTGAAATCTCTGTACCAGCCACTGTTTTGCTCCCACTGTCTCCTACAGAATCCCTTTTGCCTGCTATATGTATTATGTATCAGAAGCCTCATTGTGGAAACAGGAGGAGGTTAAGTCTAATGACTAAGTAAGGTTTACAGTTTTATCTGTATGGTTCAGTCTCCTCTGTCCCTTTATCTTCTTAAGTGTGGATCTTTGGCAATCAAATTTATTTATTCATTTGCTGGTGTTGAGGCCTATACAAGGTCATCTGAAGAGTTCTTTGTTTTATATGGATAACAACTCTAAAGCACTTGACCATTTATCATAAGTTGATTCTTTGGCCTAACAATTGTTTTGTTAGCTAGCAGGCTTAGAGGAAAGATTTTTGATCATTAGTATTGTGGACATGCAGTCTGTAATAGAAATAGAAAATTTGAAAGTTCAGAAGCAGCAGTGGATAGAAGTACAAGATAAATTATTGTTACTCTCATGGCAAAAGTAAAGAGCTAAATTAGCTGATCCAGAAGAAAATGAGAACACCATGCTTACAGATAGAATTTTATATTTTATGGAAGTTGAGAGGTAGACAACAAAATCTTACGTGCAAACTAATAAAAAAACAGAGAAGGCCCAGAAAATAGAAGTCAGTATTAAAGTATGTGATTTATAGGTCTGCCAGAGGGTACTCGGAGAGCCCTGATTTCAGTGAAATTATTTGAAAAATCTATTTAGAGATGTGCAATGTAGAAGGCAGAGGAAGAGTGGAATAAAATTGATAGAATCCTTCACCTTCGTATTCTAACACCTGACTTAAAGACTCAGTAAAAGTGCACTTGGCAGTATTTTAAGTCTATGATATATAAGGAAGCTGTGTCATTGTCATGAGTTCCCATTAAAACTGACTAAAATTCACAGTTGGATTAGGTGAGTTCGGTTTGTTCAATATTTATGCATATTGAGTATAACACTCTTTTTGTCATTTTAATGGGGAAAAACAATCAAACTTGGAGAATGCCCTGGACTTGAAATTTTATGTTTATAAAATCCAATTTTCTTTTTATTATGCCTCTTTTGGGATTATTTTAGTCTTGGACTAGGAAATAAAAGGGTCAAATAAAGGAATACTTTGCGGGTATGTGGGCTACCAAGAAATGTAAGAGGATGAAAAAAAATACTTGGACACAGGCAATGCATGTGGTGTGGTGATAGAATGTGGCTCAAATGTGGCAATGTATCAAAAGACCTCTGATAATTTCAAATACCTCTTTTAGTGCTATTGTTACAGAAGCCCACCAGTATTGTTGTAGAACAGCTGTGGGGTTCTAATGCCCTCCCCCAAGCAGCATCACTGACAATGCAAGAGTATGTTGAAAAAGGAAATGGGTTATTTATTTAAAGGTTACACAGATTTAGAATAATGGCAGATTTCTGCTGTTAAATCCCACTCCTTTTAAAACACCCCAAAACACATAATCCTGCTTCCCTTTGCCAAACCAAGTCAGTTTCCAAATGCACCACGCAGAGGTCCTGTCTTTCAGTAAAGTGGAAGTCTACAGATCAGTGTTCCTGGTCACAGTTCAGTGGCAAGAGTCGCTCATGAATCCAGGTGGCTAGGCTGGTCCCCTGCAGCTCCATCAGCTCTGCCACCACCTTCTCCAAGCAGACTTGGATCTGGGTGGCTGGGCAGGTCCTCCACCTTCCCTCTGCACCCCCAGCCCTGGTGGCTCTGAACTTCTGGCTTTCGGATCCTCTCTCTCTTACTCCAGACCACGTGCTTTCTCTGTCTTCTCTTTTAGTCCACCCTCATCTCAATGCTCAGATTGTACTTCCAGTGTGATCTCATATCTAGCCTCTCCTATGATGTGTTAGTATCTGCCATTTTTGCCAGTTCCCCTGTATCTTTTGGCTTCCATCATTAGTCAGGACAAAAGTTTCCAGTGGTGCACAGGTATCTGTGAAGGCACCTGCCCCTTGCCTCTCACACAGGTTCTATGGCCTGGCTATGTCACCAGTCCCTGAATGTTCTCAGTCACACACACAATTTGTCCTTGGTGGCAGTCCTCTTCCCTTCAGGAAAGCACAGCTATCAACTTGCCATTGTTATGCAATGTATCATAAATGATGTATCATTCACTCCCTCTTTCCTCCAGTCAAGGATTGTGGGGGATACACTCTGTACCCCGTTACTCTATTTCAGCCTTGCTCTGTCTGCAATATGCGTAAGAGCATCATACATGGCTGCTCATAGTAGGAAGAGGGAGTCTAAGGTCATCTTTGTCAGTTTCATGTCTTTAATAATATTAAACTCATGAGTTCACTAAAAGTGATGTAAGAATAAGAGGTAATCACAAAAATATACTATTTCTATGATCTTTGAGCTTTTAAAGGGCTCTTTGGGGGTAGCTGAAGGAACAATCTATCAAAAGCATTGAGTACCTGCTATGCTCCAGGCATTGTGCCAGGTGAGGAAATGGGCTACAAATAAACCATAAGAACCAGTTAGGACTCTTAAGCAACAGACTATCTTGACTGAGAAAGGAATTCTGAAGTAATACAAAAGAATAATTCAATACTGTGGGAATCCAGCCTAAGTGCTTAGAATATGTTGACTGTCAATAAATGTTAAATGGGATTCATTCATTCATTCATTCATTCATTCATTCATTCATTCATTCATTGGAAGAATGGAGATGGCACTGGAATGAGGACATGAGTGCTTCCCTTGTCACTTCTGCCTCTTTTGATACCACCATACTCTGTTAAATATTAGAAATAAGAATGGGTGGAGGGAGATGTTGTGTACAAGTGGGCAACCATGATCTTTGATAATTTCTTTGTAACTCAGTTACACTTCAATATATTATTGCAGAAATGTGAAGAATACAGATGCAAAGGAGGAAAAATAATTTTTCTTCTACCCTTCTGAGATCTTGACTGAGACCCTGTATAATAAAAAAACATTAACAAGAGAAAGAAACAAGTTTATTAACATGCATACCTCATTTTTACGTAGACGATGCCCATGGAAAAGTGAGTAATTCTTGAGGCAGCTTTGAACTAAGGCTTAAACACTATCTTCAGGTAAAGATAAAAGAAAGACAGGTGTGCATTTAGTGAGGGAGCATGGAAGGCCAATTATGGGAAGGTCAGCAGTAAAAACTCAGTAGACATAGATAAAGTTTGTTAGGCAGATTTAAATGAGTGTTCTCTCTATTGATAAGATTCCTTGGTGATCAAAGTCATACTTCGATTCCTGGTACGGAGGGAGAGACAACCTTGCACGTAAAGATTTTCTTTATAAATGTACATTTCCCTTTCAAAAGGATAATTTCTCCTTGTTCATAGAGCTTCATCTGCATCTTCTGCTTCTCAAAATAATCAGCTCAATATAATGCTCCTGCCAAAGAGGCCTATCTTGGGGTGGCATATTCTGTTACCATTCAAACAATATAAGAGTTATTGATTAAATAACTGTGTGGGTTAATGTAACCTGGAAGGAGATCTGTATGTCATAATTCCCTTAATTTTGTGTACTTTTCAAAATGCACCAAAAAAGGTGTAAAAAAGTATCAGGCAGTTAACTAACGCAAATAATTTTGTTCTTCAATTTTATGTTTGTGCTATAGTTAGCTTTTTGAAAAACCTTATTTTTCTTAAATAGAGTTGCCCAAATTATATGAGCTTCTGGCTACACAAAATGTTTATCCACCTCAATAAATATTTAGTGCTAATATTATAATTTAAAACATTCATTTAGTTCAATAAACACGAAATCTTAGTTACTTAACTAGAAATGCTTCAGTTGTATATTTGACCCAGTTTTCTATCAAGCCCCTAACAATGAGACTATAAGTATTGATAGGCTCACAGTGACAAAAGAGGACACTGAAGGAGACGTGGAAGTTAGTTGTTAGAATTGTAACTGGGCAGCATGCGGTCTGGCCACTTGCCACCTTGCATAACACAGAGATTTGTGGGGAAGGAAATAGTTTTTTATTAACAGGGTGCCCAATCTGTGGGGGCTGGGAGTATTCCTGCTCTGAGTTGAATTTCCTGCAAAGCACATAAAACTAGCCACTCCCAGGAAGATTCTAGTCCAAATCCGTGTCCAGAAGTTCTTCATTTTTCTCTAATCAGTTCTGTACCAGATTTACATTTCTGGTTCCTTAAACAATATCTGAGAGAGATTTGTTATTCCCAATTATACCCACTCATTAAAAATAGTCTAGTTTTAAAACTGAACCTCAAATTCTATTTTATTTATTTTTTTATTTATTGTTGCTCAGTTACAGTTGCCCTACCTTTTCCCCATTGCTTACCCCTAACCCGTGACACCTCTCTCCCACAGTCAATCTCCCCCCCCACCATGGGCATTTCCATGCCCATGAGTCCTCTATTAAAACAAAAAGAATCAAACTCTATTTAAATCTCATTTCATCACCTCTACTTTGAGCAAACCAGATTCCTGGCTCGAGGACCTTAAAGAGGCAGTGGTTGGCATAGGCTGGATCTAGAATACATCCTCTGCCTCTCTCTTCCAGGTCCAAAATTTTCTCTGTAAGGAATTAGGGGTAAAGCTTAAGGGACAAGACCAGTCATTATTTAAGTGGGAAGTGATAGTTTCCTTTTATAGGCTGGAGCTTCTGCATAGAAACCTATTCAGGAATGCCTGGAACTCCAGCTGTCTTTTGTCTTACTCAGCTGAAATCCCCATTGATTTTCAAAGCCAGAAGTTATGGGGACTTTTCTTCCCTGATCTGAGAACCTGGTCTGGGGCTTGGACCCTTAATACCTCAGGGGAGACCTCTGCAGAGCCAATACTCTTCTCCTGTCTCATCTACTGGACTATGGGTGTGGGGCCTGCTCCTTTCATGTCTCCACCTCTCCTACCAGTTTTAATGCAGCTTCTTCTTTATATCTTTAGTTATAGGAATTCCATCCAGCTAACCTTCAGGTGATTTTCAATGGTAGCTTTTCTGTAATGCAGTTGTAATTTTGATATGACTGTGAGAGGAGGCAAGTGCAGCATTTACTTACTCTGCTGTTTTGACTGGAAGACTATGGTATTTCCCCTGAATCACTAAGGCCCTAAAATAGTCTAGTCTTACTTGCAGCCTAGTGAAAATTTCAACCTGAGACCAACTGCCAGAGAACCTGTACATTTGATGGTTTGCTGAATAAATACAGTTTTCAATTCTATATTTAATAAAAGAGAAGTACAACTCCCTAAATATTGTCTATGGATATTTTCAGATATATACAAAGTCATTTTTGTCATGATTAACATGTTTATGAGACCGATATTTTAAAGTTCAAACTAATAAATTGGATAAACTCATTGTTAAATGGCAAAGAATTTTCAACATTATAAAGAGAATGTATCATTTAATTTTCAAATATTTTATCTTTCTAAATGAATTTCTAATTAGTGAGCACATGCTGAAAAAGGTGAAAATATTAATGAGCTATTCATAGATGTTTCACAGAATGAGGTCAAATATCATATACATATGTATATATTACAGAGAAAATTCTCATTATGTAAGATAATTGTGTCACTTGTCATAAAATTTCCCCAAAGAGATTATAGGTGGCATAAAATTGCAGGAAGCCAATTATCTGATCTTTCCCCTCTAAGTTATTTTCTCCTTTTTATCTATTAATGAATCTTCTTATTTGCTCATTTCTTTAAATCTCTTTAATTACAAATGAAAAAAAAGTGATAAGACTGAACAAAATGAAACAGGAATATCTACTAAAACTTTAAACTACAAGTTTTCTCACTTTGCAAATGTGGGGGGAGCCAGATACTTTCATGAGATGTCACAGATGCTTGGAGGGTAGACAGTGGAGGACAAAATTTACACCTGTTGTTTCTCTTCCATTATTTTGCATTTACAGAAACAGTTTACTTATGTTATCATTTAAAAACTGACATTTTTAATTTAATTACATTTATTGAGTTGGGTAACAGAAATTGATTTTCAGTTTAAGCATTTCTGTATCTTTTTTCCTTCTTATTTTGCATTTTCATATTTTTATATTATTTTTGCTTCCTTCATAAGGTTTTATATTTCTGTAATGTAATGTCTAAATTTGGAAATTGAAATAAAACCCAGGTAGACACTATATATGAGCAGAAGTATAATGCAGAAGGAATACCTTCATATTGTTGTTCATAAATGTTTCTATTTTGGATTATAATTATTAAGGGGACCCACTAACAAAGGTTGGCTTGGCAGAGGATTTAACCACAGTGTTATATAACGTACAAATTGCTTTATGAGGCAACAACCTGCCTTGAAGGAGCCTATAAGTATTATGTCCCTCATGAGTGCTTAACCTAAAGGTCAAGGCTGAAATTGTATGCAATATTTTAAGTATCTGTTGTGTGTGTGTATTGTATGTTTGTGATTTTTTGGGGGGGTGGCCCATTAGGTATTATCAGATTCTAAATTTTGAGGGTTTATCACTCCCAAAATTTTAAAATTCCCTAAAACCTGTTTTTTCTCTCTGTATCATTGTACAAGAAAAGGAAATTAATTTCTTCCCCATTTTAAATATTTCACTGAATATGTGAATTAACCTGCCCTTTAACTGAGAGAGGCCATACATTACTTTGGTCATTAAAATGTACTAGCACTATTGGTTCTGATAGGCTCTGCTTAAATAAAGACTAGTTCCAGTTCATTTCCAAGCCCTTCAATACCATCCAAGTGATAGTCCTGAAAGTTGTACATTTTATTTGTTCATTCTAATGATTTAATTCAGTAAGCTTAATTAGCTTATCTCTAGTCAATGATAATATGATACTTACATGACTCCAGGGTATGTGATAGAACTAGATTCTTTTCACTTCAGTGTCAACCTAGACAGTATTTTGATGGTATCAAATACCGAAAATGCCTGTGAGACAAATTGACCCATGGAAATTTGAAAAGAAACTTATAAAGAACCTACTCTTTTATTTCTTGAACAGTTTCATGTACTTAGAGAATATACAAGAAGATCATGGTCTCAAGAGAGGATTTTTATAAAAGAGATTAATAAAAATATTTCTTTGGAATACCTTTGGAGAGAACTGTTGTCCTGTTGTCTGAACCATTCTCTTTTGTTGGAGAGACATTTAGAGGGAAGCTACCTTCCAATCCCAAGCTGAAAAGGGCAGACTTCTAGGCTCTCTCAGTTGAAGACCTTTGAAAGAGTCTTGGAACTTTGATTCCTTACTGATACCTGGCCACAACAAAAGATGGTAAAGCAAAATGCATCCTGAGGAAATCCAGAGAAAGAGAGAAGATGTGAATGACAGCTTTGGTGGCTGCTTTGGGATTGACCCGCCCTCTCCAAGCTTGTCAAAGCAAGGGATGTGTGATTGTTTCTGGTGAACCAGGTGTAGGCCATGCTTCAGGGTTTTTTTTGGGGAAGGGGGAGGGCAGAAGGAATGAGTGCTGGAAGTATATTTTGGGGTTAGGGAAGGTCACAAGAGTCCACATGTAGTAGGGACAGATCAACCCAGAACAAGCAAATTTCAGTGAGGAGAAGAAACAGGGAACCATCTCAAAAATTATAAAATAAAGATCATGAGATTCAGCTTTAATTATCTACCAAGGATACCAAGGACATCCAGGTTCACTGATCTATTTTGCCCAGAGAGCACAAAGATACTCAGTCAAATAAATCTGCTAAAGAGCCAAAGAGCAAATTACAAGTAACGGAAGCAAAGAGCCAGTAGTGGATAGCAGGAGCATTAGGCAACCTCCTGATCCACCATCCTTGGGGTTTTTTTTGGCAGGGGAGGAAGATATTTAATGCTAAATCAAAATCAGAATGCATTGACTATCTTACTGTGGACATTCTAATTACCAAACTGAAATAGTGTTTGGAAGTCAGAGTAACCCTATTGTGATGCATCCCCTAAAAACGTGCAAAAGAGTCTTAGGACTTAGCTCAACTTCCATTCAGGGCTACAAGAAAATGGTCTCTATTGAAAAAATTGAAAGGGATGGTGGTGGAGCAAAAGAAAGCTGGTTTATTCATGTCTCAATCCCTGCTTGTTCTCATACTGTATGTGCTATTTAAATAGAATCTAGGCAATTAGTATTCATATTGATAACTGACTCTTTTTTTAATGCAATGTACTATCTTTTGTTTTACCATGCTATTGGTGAAGAGATGTTGAAGTCTCATAGCACTTAGATTACAACTAAAATACTTCAGTCTCCACCATTTCTATTATTAAAGAGCTCACAACATACATGCTTAATGCTTCATGTGTGTGTCATACTATTTCAGGTTATAATATAGTTCATTTTGAAACTGTGATTCTCAGAGAAATTTGGGTCCTACTTATGTTACTGAGACTTTGTCATCCAGGGTCAAACCTCATGACTCCACACTGCCATGTCCCCCACATCTCCCGCTGGAGATGAGAACACTCTGACTTTTAGAGACAGACTGTCTGGAAGTCACAGTGTGAAATTACCTTCCAAACAAATTCAGCTGTGTCACATTTAATATCAGATTTTAGTGACTTTCTTGTGATTGTTTATCAGCTCTCTCAACTCCCAAATGGTTCTTTCATTAATTGTTCCTCCTTTGAAAGGCTCAGTTTTTGTCAGGTCCTTTTCCACAGACCGCTGTTTTACTCTGCATGGCAGAAAGGCTGTCTGAAATTCTGCTGTTCTTAAATGCAGCCTGGTACCATTTAAGTATGTTGCCCTGATGGTAGTGACGTCACTCAGGTACTTGGCCTACAAGGAACTAGCACAATTTCACTTATTTCATTTTAATGGTTCCCCTTGGCTTTGAGGCTATAAACTAAAATACCATTGCAGTCTCCTCCAGCCATCTCAAACTTAATTATTCCACTCCAGGAATCTGTCTGATGGCCCTGCAGAGGCCTGCCTTTGCACTGAAATGCAATCCCTTATTGTTTGATGAAATTACCTTTCTTTCATCTTCTTTTTTAAAGAAAAATTATTTACAAACAACATGGAAAAGCACTTCTCAGCACAATTTTATAGGTGATTACCACAAATTTCATTCAAGAATTTTGATTGGATATTTGTTAGGGCTTTCTTTTTATTCTTTCCTGTGTAATCATGATGACTCTTTAAATACTGTTCCAAGTACTGGGCATTGTGGGTAATGTGCTGTAAATTGCCAGGATAGCTGACTCAAATCTTTCTCTCTACTAAGTTTTGATATTATTTATTAAGTTTTATAGCTTAGATGACACATCTTATATCCCCATCTCTCCCAATATCATTTTTGCTGCTTTGAGCAAATTCAGTTTTATAAACTAAAATTTCTAAGTGATTCTGCAGAGGGCAAAATAAAGAGACAGAAATACATTGCAAAAGAAAGAGCCTGAGAGATCAGAGATACAAATGTTGTCCTTTAAAATACACAGCTGCCTATGAAACTGAAAATGGTCAGCAATGTATTTGAAGAGCAATCAACTTTATTTCAAATTTCAGAATATTATTTTTACAATTTGAATAATACACAGGGAAAATTCAGTCTGTTCGTAGTCAAAAAGAAGGTTGAACTGAGAGCCAGAAAACCTGTAATACTATGAGAGAGATGTATTTTGGCTGTATTCATCATGTCGGTCTATGGGGACTAACAGGAAACTTACTTTTTGCTTCTGTCTCACATTCTTTTAAGGACAAAGGAGAAGCCCACACATGCGTGGTGTTTCCTAATAATAACATTTTCTTTCTGTTGATAGTTTCTTAACCCCAGGGGAAAAATGGTAGGGAGAGAGAGGAAAAAGTGAGAGACTGGCATTATTATACTCTATGTGTGTAAGTAGGTTTTAATTTTATTCTTTTCAGCCTAATGTTCTTATCTGTGCAAGAAATTAACTAGGTGAGCTTTAGTATGCTCAAGTCAATAGGTGAAACAATAAAATACAACGGAGTAGAAAGGGCCACCATCACGCACATGCTTTAGAGACATTTATTTAATTCCTTATGTGGATGGGATGTTTACTTATCTGGTCCAGAGTTTCACACAAAACAAGAATTAGAGTTTCTCCATTTTGAACTTGCAATCCTACTTTATTTAACAAGTGTGGAACTGAGGAAGAAAAACAGATGCAGGTACAGATACTGTTTGGAAAAAAGGGCCAGAGTTAAGCTGAATTCTGCTTCATTATTTGGGGTTTGGGAGAATGTGGAGAAAAAGAGACTGAACTTACACACATCAAACTATGAGAACTTTTTCTAAAACTGACCAATATTTACTAAACTCTGTTTTAGTCCCTGTTACTACTTTTAAAATTATGGGCTGGCTGGGGGAGAGTTGGTGAGAACCTCAAAGAACGATAAATCACTATAGACAGAGCAGGCAAATTCAGGTTTCACATAATATTTTGTCTCAAAATGAAAGGTTCCCCATAAAATAAGTTACTATACTTTGCAGGCACATTGGCAGACATAGGTATTCATAGATATTATTTGATTAGTCAGAGATAACTAAAACTAATATTAAGTTCACATAAAGAAATGCCAGTTTAACATCTCCTTAAAAGCTAATATCAAATCTTTATTATTGAAGGCTAATATACCAGATTATAAAACCTACATACTGTTACCATATAAGTGAAGCATGTTGTTTTCTATTTAAAAGGAAATAATAGGTTAAAATGAGAGACTAATCCTGAAAAAACTTTAGAAATTTATATAAACCTACAACTTTGTTTCTTATTTTCTTCATAATAAATTTCATTCTTTTACTACCCTTCCAGACTCATTATCTTCCATGTTCAAAAAAGTAAAGGTCAATCTGTAAAAAATTATCTTTCTATTATGAGGGTTGATTTATTCAACAAATATTAGTTAATAATATGTAGTGCTTTGTAGGTTCATTTACATTTGTTTCACTCTGTGTCCATCAAATGGAAGACTTTTATGTGGGTGGTAGATACAAATTTTGTGGTGCCTGAAGCTTGTAAAATTTTGGGAGTCCTTTTAAAGAAGTACAAAATTACAAACACATAACTCTGAGATGTGTTTGGAAAGGATGTGTTCCAGTGAGGGCCCTGATGTTGAAGCTACATTACCTTCATAGTTAATCTCACCCTGGTCTCTTGTAATCTTATGGAAAACAATACTCTTTTATACTTTGAATTGGAAACAAATGGCGTCAACCTGAAAAAATAAAGAGAAAAGAATGCATTCTTCTTTCCTTTTCTCATACAATGATGAACAAGATGTTCTTCAACTTTTAAGCATAAACTAGTGATAAACATGCCTTTCTCTACCTCAAGATTATAAGAACACAGATTTTGGCTAATTGATTTAGATGACAGATAACAGGAGAGTATAGATAACAGGATGAAGAAGAGCCTTGCCAGTTTGGTTGTTCACTGTGTTTCTATTGAAACTTCTTCTTTTTTCACTTTAATACACTTTATTCGAATGCTTACATATTTCTGTAATGGCCTGCTGTGCTTGTGGGCTTACAAATATTCAGGAATGTTGCGTTTAGAAGCTGCCAAGACATTCAGCACCCAAGAGGCTCTTTTGGTCTGTGTCAGCTGTGCTTCTCAGGTGGGGTTGATGATTGTTCTTTTTAGGACTTGACGGTTGTATTTCCAACATGTGAGGAGTGTTTCTTATTGTTTTCAGTGATGTGCTTAATCTAGGAGTAACAAAGCTCTTATTTCTTCCCCCTGGGGCCTTCAACACTTCAACATGTGGGACCAGGAACTGTCTTTTTTAAGAAGTGAGAGAAATTGCAAGTATATCTAAACAATTTTTGGGTAATATAATCTGTGAAAACAGTTTTATTATTCAACACTTCTGAAATGTGGAAATGAAATAAACAGAACAAACCCCCAAAGTACCACGGGACTGAATGCTTATAAAATAGAATTAACTAAAGCCTGCATGTTTTTGGTAGCTTCAGATACTTAACATGCAGCCAATGTAGAAGAGAGTGGAAGCAAAAGTGCTTACCAGGAAGGTAACCCTATAGATACTGCGTTGTCTGGAGCTAACCAATATGCAGTTATATCGAATTATTTATACTTATATCTGTAAACACATCTATAGAACAGTGTTTGGCTTTTTAACCTTTAATTCCTAATTGGATATATTTTTACACATTATGATAGAGTTGAAAATCAATTCAGTTATGTTTTATAATTACAAGCTATTTCTGCAGGAGAAAAGGTCAAAGCCTAAAGTTCAGAGGATTATAAAGAAATAAATATTCTTGAAAGATCTTTCCAAGGAAGTGAAAATTTTGATCAATTTATTAGTGAAATGATTCAAAATATGGATTCTAATTTTAGGTAGTAACTTCAAGCATTTAACATATTTTGAAATAGTTTTACTGAGTACATATTAATCTTTTAAAATATCTAAATACATTTTAAAATGTCTGGTTCTCTCCACTATAATTTAGATTAAATATTAGATAAAGGGTAGACATAAAACATTATGTTCTTTGGGTGAAACATATTTACTTCATATGTTTTCCATTGTCAAAAACAATCCCAAAGTCATATAGGTTTTCAATATAATTTGACAGTATTGGCATAATACTTGGTATATGATAGTTATATCCATTTGGATTCTGATTTATAAGCCACAAAAACAAAGTCTGGCTAACTTATCAGGAAAGGAATTTATTGGAAGTGTATTAGACCATCACTCACAGGCTTGATGGGGAGACTGGTAAATGAGGCTAAGGAAATGGACAGGAAACAAGGGAGGCATCAACATCAGGATTCTCAGTTATAGTCACATTGCAAAGTTGCCTGGTCTGGTCTCCATGATGAAACTGGGGGCTGCTGAAAATTGCCCCCCTGAGAAGATATTAAAAACTGTGCCTTTGTTTTGTCCTCACATCCAAAGCTCAATATTTAGTGTCCTAGTTCAATTGACTGAACCTAGATTAGATACCTCTACCCTACTGCCAACATTATGGAGAAGTGGTATCTGGTACCCTTCAGCTTGCCAATTTACACTCCAGCTGAGACTTAAACAAGGAGAGAATACCCTCCAGCAAGTAAGAGGAAACTTTGGATAATGGGAAGCTAAATAAAAACAGATGTCCTCTAAACTTGGCATTCTGTAATAGACAGGGACTTGATTCTTGCTATTTGTGGTAGTTTCATTCTAAAAAGTATCCTTAAACACTGAATTAGTAACTACTAAGGCTTGTAACTAGGGGAAAATACAAGGTTAAGTTCCTGTGAGAGAATCAATATATAGGTGGTTTTATTTGTGTTTCTGTTTAAAGCCACCCTATTTAATGTATATTGTTATTCTTTCACACTAAACTCACAGTCAACAATCTATAACTAATGTCTGAGTGAAGGTTCTTTAACCCATGTATTTTCTCAGTAAGGCACATCACAGCCGTCTTGCCCTTAGGGGCACTAGACCACACTTTGACACTGTGCATGGGAGACATTGTAAACAGCAAAATCACCAACAAAAAGCACAAAAATGCAGGAAATGTGGTGTGAAATAAACTGTGAAAAAGACACTCATTTATAGTATGAGAGCTAAAACAAGGCAGAGTGTTACCTCATTCAATCTCTATTGACAAGTAAATGTCCAGCAGCTGAAATTTGTCACTATTCTGTGCATGAGCATGTCTGCAGATGACAGCAAAAGTGCACTGAGTATTGATTTGGGGGTAACAAACAAGTTTTAGGTAGTAGATGAATACGTATATAAAATGTGAGGATAACGAGGATAGACTTTATATATGTAGACATGTGGACGCAGAGTTGGACAAAATTAGGCCTACAGTTATTCATGTGGGAAGTAATACATAATGAATAAATAGTAATACAAGAATATACTTTGTTTCAAATACAATTGTAAACCTACTTTTACCCCACCCTGTGTATGTAGAATTAACAACTACTACTGTGATTCTGAAATCTGTAAAGCACATGCATGCATATAAAAACTGAAATCATAGTCATGTAAGTCAGTGATCTAACATATACAAGAATTTTGTGTTGGCATTGTCACCTTTAACTTTTAAAATTCTTAGTATATTTCTATTATTAGATAAATGTGATAACATGGGAAATTATGTATTTGTCCTTTATTTGATTGTCCATTTTAATTGCTCACACTTTGAAAAGCTTTTTACACCTATGAATTTGCTTATCATTTGTGGGTTTTAGTTTTGCTTGGATATGTCAAAATCCTTTAGCCATTATTCAAGTATTAATTATGAAAACCTAGTGTCCAAATCCTGTATAATATTTTCAGATTTTAAGCTAATTTAAAAGTAACTATCTAACTAATTAATTGTTCTCATTTCTTCAAGGATTCTTCAGACTGAATTAAAGTTTTTCTTTTGTATACACATCTGATGAGTTGGGTAGACCTCATCAGTAAAATGATTTTTCTAAGCATTTGGCAAATTCAAGATATTAAAACACAAATAAGCCTAACTCCTGTCAACATTTCCACCTGTGTATTCTTTCTGGGAAAATAGCAAAAAGTTTGTATGGCTTAGTGCTCTGAGTACTTTAATATCTTCAGTCTCTTTCAGATTTCTCTTGGTACACTGACTTCTGACATTTGGTTTTGTCCAGAGAGATAACGATATGCACTACATCTCGTGAGGAAACGAGGAGGAAACTCCATCAGATCCAAAAACCTTGTTGCAGATGGAAAATCTTGCCAGACTCTACAGTCAGTGTTAGCATTGTTGATACCTCTGGCAAAAGTGGATCAGAGCCCAGAGAGAGGACTGGGTTGACACAAAGCCGTGGATCTAGGATACAGAGGCTTTTACATTAACATAAGTTTGGAGAAGGGAGAGAGAACCAAAATCACATTAGGTAGGAGTGGTCTGACACCTCAGTTTAGACTTTGAAGAGACCCAATGGAAATATACCAGAAAGTAGGATTCAACATCTAAGAAATCAGAGAATGAGTATGACTGATTTTAGAAATTGCAGGCTGCTTGGCCTCTGCTCCATTTTTTACTACCTCTTAGAGTGGGCAGACTCAGGCCCTGAAATATCATTTTAAGCAAGAAGGTTGGAAGCTTGCAGGATAAGGTCAGACATGTTAAAATAATCTTTTGGAAGTAATAGGTCTATGATAAAATTAGATACAAGTGTATGAATTTCTGAAGGAAAGTGAATTCAGTTCTTGGAAAATAATAAAGAAAAATGCCAAAGACTCCAAGACCTAATATTTCATATGTCCATATATCTGAAATAAAAGAAATTTCTCATGTCTAAAATAAAAAATACCACAATTCATTGATTGTAACATGTGCTTTTTCACATTTTTAATGTCTTTAAAACCTGGAGGCATTATAATCAATGGCATCCAATAATTAAAATTAGATAATTTTTTCCTTCATGAAATGTGAAACACAATTGAAAGCAAATTAGATTTGACTGAATATGGTATTAGGTCTTAAATTTAGAAAACATATGTTCATTAATAAAAATAAAGTTAATATACAAAATATACATGTTAAAATAATTTTAATATAACACTGTATAATTTAAAATGAGATCAATGGATTCCCTTCTGGGATAAACATTCTGTTATTTTATACAAAATCATTTCATATATGTGTATGTGTATTTTTTCTATGAAGAGTTTATAATTTTTATGCAATTTGAAGTTAGTAACGAAAAAGGGAAAAACATCTTAAATAATCATACATAAAAATTAATTTTAATAGCAGAAGTGATGATTGCATAGTAGATGATGATAATGGTTTCTAACTATTACATTATAATAATTAACATGGGTAGAATTTTTTTTGATTATTCACCTAAAACCCTACAGCGTAACAGACATGAGTGGACCTAGAACTGCAGTACAGCTCTTTTATGTTTAGTAAGTAAATGTAGGAAAGACCTCTTAAAACATATCACTGAATGACATTTTTAATGTCAAGAAAACAGTTTTAATTTTTATAATGATACTTTTAGAAATTAATTAAGTATGAACCAAATTTTATAACTTTGGAATAATTTCTTCTAATACCCAAACAATAGTTTCATTTTGGAGAATACACATCCTAATTTTTGGGTGAAAAGTAGAATTGACCTGGAGTAGTTGAAATTTTAAGGGAGAAATTCAGTGTAATAGCCTCCTTGGTATTGAAGATTGAGCTACTGTGGAGAAGTGACCAAAATTTTTCTTTAAAAATAAAATAAGAAAAAAAATTGAGTTGTCCTCTGTCTATTAAGACTCAAGATGAAGGACTTTGATTTGTCTCCAAAGATTCAAAAAACAAGGAGAAATTGAACAGGGTGGCCCTAGAAGGGGAACAACAATGTGAAAAATTGAGAAGTAAAGAAAAGAAAGTGAGTTTGTAGATTCTTTGTGGCAAAGATAGCTAGGGATTTAGAGCAATAATGGCTGATGAACACACAATACAATATACAGATGATGTGTTATAGAATTGTACAGCTGAAACCTATATAATTTTGTCAACTGTCATCCCAATACATTTAATTAAAAAGTAAAAAAAGGAACAATAATAGCTACCATTTAATTTTTAATCTTTACTTTTGTGCCTCTGTTGTCATCTTCCCCCAGTTTAACATGGATTTCATAGAACATCCATACAATGGCATTGTGTTATACCTTGGGGAATGAAATAGAACCAAAAAAATGCAGTATAGGCATGCCTGAAAATGCAGTCTTTGCAACCAGACTTACCTAGGTTCAAATCCCAGCTCTAACATATAATTACCATCCTCTCTGTGTTCATTTAACTCAGTTCCAACATGAGGGTAAAATATACTTACTTCATAGGGTTGTTTTTAGGATTAAATCACTTAATGCATATAAAGTTCTTATC
>PVKM010006399.1:0-44348 GCA_004027735.1 Carollia perspicillata | reverse complement strand
AGAGTCAGAGTTGACTGTGGACTACGGTGGTTGCCATCCCAGTCTCATACATTGGAAAGTGTGCTAGAGACAAGCGGGTGAGCTGGGTTGTTCACTCTCTGGCCCCTCCCCCACAGGCAGCACCACAGTGCAGGAAAGAGGGTTGCTCTGCTCAGGTGAATACCTAAGGTCCTGCCCCTTACAACTTATCAGGTAAGCCAAGACAAAGAAATATGGCCCAAATGAAAGAACAGAGCAAAACCTCAGAAAGAGAACTAAGTGATGAGGAGCTAGCCAACCTATCTGATGGAGAATTTAAAGCCCTGAAAATCAAAATGCTCACAGATCTGATTGAGCTTGATCAAAAAATGAAAAAACAAATGAAAGATACCCAAAATGAAATAAAGCAAAATATTCAGGGAACCAACAGTGACAGAAAGGAAACCAGGACTCGAAGCAATGATTTGGAACAAAAGGAAAAAAATAAACATCCAACTGGAACAGAATGAAGAAACAAGAATTCAAAAGAGTGAAGAGAGACCTACAAACCTCTGGGACAACCTGAAATGTTCCAATATCTGAATTATAAGGGTGCCAGAAGGAGAAGAACAACAAGAAATTAAAAACTTATTTAAACAAATAATGAAGGAAAACTTCCCTCATCTGGCTAAGGAAATAGACTTCCAGGAAGTCCAGGAGTCCTAAAGAAGTTGGACCCAAAGAGGAATACACCAAGGCACATCATCATTAAGTTACCCAAGATTAAAGATAAAGAGAGAATCCTAAAAGCAGCAAGAAGAAAGGAGAGAGTTACCTACAAAGGAGTGTTCATAAGGCTATCAGCTGATTTCTCAAAAGAAACTCTGCAGGCAAGAGGGGGCTGGAAAGAAGTATTTGAAGTCCTGAAAGGCAAGGACCTACATCCAAGATGACTCTATCCAGCAAAGCTTTTATTCAGAATGGAAGGGCAGATAAAGTGCTTTCCAGATAAGGTCAAGTTAAAGGAGCTCATCATCACCCAGCCCTTACTATATGAAACGTTAAAGGGACTTATCTAAAAAAAATGAAGATAAAAAATATGAACAGTAAGATGACAACAAACCCATAACTATCAACAAATGAACCTAAAAGAAAAGAAAAACAACAAAAATAAAAACTAAGCAAACAACTAGAACAGGAACAGAATTAGAGAAATGGACAGCACATGGAGGGATTTCAGTTGGGAGGGTTAAGGGAGGAATGAGGGGAAAAGGTACAGGGAAGAAGCAGCATAATCAGTAGGTATAAAATAGATGGGTAGAGATAAAAATGGTATAGGCAACAGAGGACTCAAAGAACTTATATGTACAACCCATGGACATGAACTAAGGGGGGAATGCTGGAGGGTTGAGGGGCATGGCAGAGGGAGGATAAGGGAGGAAAATTGGGAAAACTGTAATAGCATAATCAGTAAAAATTACTCTAAAAATACAAATCTTGAAATGACTCAGAAGTAAGAAGAGAGAGACTTGAGCATTAAAAAAATGAAAGAACTCTATGAGAACTATCTGACCCCTTCAGAAAGAGCAATATAAAATAATGAGCATAGCAGAAGAACAAAGGGAGAAAGGAACAGAGAACTATTCACACACATAGTTGATGAAAACTTCCCAAACCTACGGATAAAGCTGTATCATTGAATCTAAGAAGCAAACAGAACACCTAATAACCTCAATCAAAAAAGGACTTCCGCAGGGCGCATCATGTTAAAGCTGTCAAAAATTAATGACAAAGAAAGAATTCTCAAGGGAAAGCTCATCCCATTAGGTCATCATTGGACTCCTCAGCAGGAACT
Organism: Carollia perspicillata; assembly: GCA_004027735.1. Taxonomy (NCBI): domain Eukaryota; kingdom Metazoa; phylum Chordata; class Mammalia; order Chiroptera; family Phyllostomidae; genus Carollia; species Carollia perspicillata. The sequence continues at coordinate 42,535 of PVKM010006399.1, read as the reverse complement.
CTACAAGCTAGAAGAGAGTGGAACCAAATATTCAAACTATTGAAAGAGAGAAGTTACCAGCCAAGAATAATATACCCAGCAAAGTTATCCTTTAGATATCAAAAAGAAATAAAGACTTTTCCAGACATATAGAAACTGAAGAAATTTATCACCAGTAAAACCTGTATTGCAGGAAATACTCAAGGGGATTATTCTACTTGAAACGAAGAACAGAAGGTCACAAAACCATGAGTAAGAAAGATTACCAACAAACTTACAGCATAAACAGGGATAATTTGTCATGACAAAAATATAAAAGGCAAATGAGGTATGGTCTGAATTTGCAAAGCAGGATGAAGATCAGATACATTCAAAAGAAAAAAAGACTACTGTATATATGTGCATGAAACTTTCTTTTACACAAGCCTAATGTTAATGACACACAATAAACCCCAAACTGAGACAGGTAATTTAGAAAAAAAGAGGAAACAGAATAAAGAGGTATGAAATACCACCGAACAGAAACAACAGACAGAATCACAAAGGAAAAGAACCAATGGAGGCATAGAGCTACCAGAACATAAAAGATAAAAAGACTGTAGGGAACTCTCATATATTAATGATGACCCTAAATGAAAATGGACTGAATTCACCAATAAAAAGGCACAGAGTAGCAGATTAAATAAAAAAACAAAATCCAACCATTTGCTGCCTTCAAGAGACACATCTAAGTTGCAAGGACAAAAATGGGCTCAAGGTGAAAGAGTGGAAAGTGATTCTTCAAGCAAATAGCATCCACAGAGAAGCAGGTGTAGCCATACTTACATCTGACGAAACAGATTTCAAGATATCAAAGTAACAAGAGATGAAGATGGACATTTCATAATGATAAAGGGGACACTGCATCAAGGAGATAACACCTCTCAATATATATACACCTGGTGAGAGAGCACTGAAATATATAAAGTAACTACTAACAACAGAATTAAAGGGAGAAACTGACAAAAACACAATCAAAGCAAGGGACCTAAATACTCTATTGACAGCTCCAGAAAGAACATCAAAACAGAAAGTCAATAAAGAAATATCAGCTTTAAATGACACATTAGACCAAATGGACATAATTTACATTTCCAGAGCCTTTCATCCCATAACATCAGATTATACATTCTTCTCCAGTGCACATGCAACATTCCCAAGGATAGATCATATGTTGGGTCACAAAACTAGCCTCAGACAACTTAAGAAGATTAGAATCATACCAAGCATATTGTCTGACAATGCTCTGAAATTAGAAATCTGCTGCAAACAGAAAGTAGGAAAAACCCACAAATATGTGGAGATTAAAAAACATACTACTAAAACATGATTGGGTCAAAGAAGAAATAAAAGGCGAAATCTAAAGATATATAAAAACAAATGCGGATGACAATACCACATATCAAAACTTCTGGGATGCAGCAAAAGCAGTAATAAGAAGGAAGTTTACACCATTACAGGCCCATCTCTAGAAACAGGAGAAATCCCAAGTAAACAACCTAACGTTATATCTTAAAAAAGTAGAAAAAGATGTACAAAAGCAACCTAAAGTCAGCAGAAGAAAGAAAATGATAAAAATAAGGTAAGAATAAAATAGAGAACAAAATGACTATACAAAAACATAATACAATGAAGAGCTGGTTCCTTGAAAAGATTAATAAAATGGACAAAGCCCTGGCTAGAGTCACTAAGGAATAAAGGAAACAAACTCATATAAACAAAATCAGAAATGAAAAAGAACTTACCAGAGACATCACAGAAATATAAAGGATCATACTAGAATATTATGAAAGACTATATGCTGCCAATTTCAATAACCTAGAAGTGGGTAAGTACATAGAAGTATTTAAACTTCCTAGACTGAATCATGAAGAACTAGGAAATCTAAATAGGCCAATCAACAGTGAGGAAATGGAAACAACCATCAAAAACCTCTCCCAGAAGAAAAGTCCAAGTCCACATGGCCTACCTAGTGGACTCTACCAAACATTCAAAGAAGATTTGGTTCCTATTCTTGTCAAACTATTCAAAATAATTGAAGAGAAGGCAATACTTCCTAACATATTTTTATGAGGCATATACTATGCCACATAGTATAGTATTCCACATATACTATGTGGAATATAGTATAGTATTCCACATATACTATGGAATACTACTCAGCCATAAGAAAATATGAAATACTGCATTTGAGACATGGACGGACCTTGAGAATATCATGCTAAGTGAAATAAGTCAGAAAAGCTAAAATCCATTATGATCTCACTCATATGTAGAGTATAATACTGAAACTCATAGACACAGACAAGAGTATGGTGGTTACCAGAGGGAAGGGAATGAAAGGGATGATAAAGTGTAAAGGGGACCAAATACATGGCGATGGAAGATGATTTGACTTTGGGTGGTGAGCACACAGTACAACATACAGATCATGCATCATAGAAATGTGCACTTGAAACCTATATAATCTTATTAACCAATGCCACCTCAATAAATTTAACTAAAAATAAAATAAAAGCAAAAGATAACCAACCAAACAAACAATATTAAATACAAAATTATATCTGACTTTCCAATTATCTCAAATAAATGATGGATGAGAAGTGATTGGCACTGGGATGCCTCATTTTAATTTTCAAACAATGAATATTTTTAAGCAATCTAAATATTTTCAGTTTTTAAAAAGCTGTTTGTGTATATGTGTATGTGTATGTGTGTATAAATCTGACCATTCGATGCATTTTGTTGTCACAGCTTTTCTAGCTAGAAAACATGTGTTTAGCACACAGAGGCCCATGAATTCCATCTGGTATGATCCCCATTGAGCCATCTCATCTGGGATGTTTCCAAGGGCTTCTTTTCAAAACCTTGAATCTTATAATGTCACCTGTGTCAAACATCATGTGCAAAGGAGTGCTACCATCTGAGCCATCACGTTTCTGAGCGCATCATATTTAATAGCAGGTTAGAATGTTTTGTTGAAAAAGATATGTTCTACATTTTCAGAAAAGACTTGAAGGTTTCAAACATAATTGTAGTGAATATTCAAACTTATTTTAAAATTACTCTCAATAGGGGTCAGTTTTACTTACTTTAGTAATTAACCAGCAGTTTCCCAGGGCAGCTAGAAGCCATGAAATTCTCATAGGACCATAACAACATGATGAAAGACCCATGGTAACTTTTGTGTGTATAATGTTGAAATCAGAAATCCTATTTATTGCTTATTCACAAGTAGCCCAGTTCAATGTTTGAATGATCTGGACACCTACTTAATACCTGAAAATAGAGCATATATTTAAAAGTACAAGGACTTAGCCCAAGCTGGTGTGGCTCAGTGGATTGAGTTCTGGCCTGTGAACCAAAGGGTCACTGGCTCTATTCCCAGTCAGGGCACATGCCTGGGTTGTGGGCCGGGCCCCCAGTGGGGGCCGTGCAAAAGGTGACCACATTGATGTTTCTCTCCTTCTCTTTCTCCCTCCTTTCCCCACTCTCTAAAAATAAATAAATAAAATATTTAAAAAAGTCCAAAGACTTAATAGGAATGTACCAATGATAATTTCTTAATCTCAACATGTGTACTACGGTAATGTAAGATGTTAATGTTAGGGGAGCTAGATAAAGGATACATGGGAACTCTTTGTACTAGCTCTATAATTTTTCTGTAAATCTAAAAATGTTTTAAAATCAAATGTTTGTTTTTTAAAGTACTAGAGATTGCTAGTAAATCAAATTATTTCCCAAGCAAGAAAGCAAGCAGTAGTCAACGTGCCCGTGGCATCGGAAGAACCCTAGTTAGAGCCAACCTTGGTCTGGCCAAGAAATCCGATTATGAATTCTCTGGACTTTGATGAGTTCCTCTCTGGCATTTCTCAGGTAACCTAATTATTTTCTCGGCTATTCTTAGCTCCAGAACAGGGTCCAGAGTTCCCATTGCAGTCACACAGCACAATTTCCAAGTGTGACACAAAAACCTCACTCCCTTCCAAACTCAGATAGTATAAGACACACAGATTACAAGTGCAAATAGTAGGTTTCCAAGCCCAGTTTCCTTTTAAACCTCTCTTGCCTTCCTTCTAATTCCAGTGACACTCACTGTAGCACCCATTAATTATTGATCCTGTTCTATCTTGCATTGGTTTCTCTGTTGTTATTACCATTATTGAAGCCAGACATTTGTTTTGAATTTCTTCCCAAACTTTGTGGGTACAATCGCATGGCACCTTGCTCTCATGTTTTATGACCACAGCAAAATGTGGAGTTGAGGCAGTATAATGTGGCTGAAAGCCCCTGTGAAAGGGAATCAGGAGAGGGGTCTCCAATTCTCTCTGCCACCAGCAAGCTTTGTGTCTTGAATCAACCCAGTTAACTTCTCAGGGTCTCAAAGTCCTCAGGAAGGCAGTGAGGGGTTGGACTTCACTCAGATAAACCACTCGAGTTTACGGAGCACCATACTGGACACCTCTTAGGCACCACCTCAAGTCCACATGGGCTTCAACCAATTTCCCTATAAGTGTAACTTGATGGTGTCTTGCATCTGGGCATCACAAGGGCCTCTTGATTCCTCCCTAGGACCTCTTCTCACACGACATGGGACTCATATCTCAGCTCTCTTGGATGCACAGCCCAGAAGCACAGGGAGTTGATTCTTATGGGGCCACCCAAGACTGGTGGGGCACAGGAGCCTCCTGTCCCAAAGATGAGCCGTGAGACACATTTGGTAAGCTCCTCAGAACACACACTGGGAGTGCTTGTGAGAAGAACCAACTTGATGATGCCCTTGGCATGGACTTTTCATTCTCACTTTCACTATCCCTCCCATACTGCTGCTTTTTGAGGCCACGTCCAATACAGACTTCCTGCAAGGAGGCTGTGCTTCAGGATCTGCTCAAGGGTATCCAGACTAAGAGAAGTGCCTACTCAACATGAGACATTTTCATCCTTCCCTGCTCTAAATTTGGATGGTTTTCCGATTGCTTGCTGGCAAAGTTCAGTTCTGCCCAGTGATCCTTGTAATAAAAACAGGCTGGGAAGAGGCTGACTGGCCAGAATAACTGAAAATTACTTCCAGCTTTTTGCCTGACTTCAAGAGGCCACCGGGCACAAGGTTATGGTACAGTCCCCAAATGTATTTGGCTACATCACATGGTGACCTAATATAAGTGGAAAGGAAATATAACGGGGTATAATTTAAACAGAAATAGGCTAATGAGAAAGACTTGGAAACTGCTCTTCTTTCTTTTCACTCTCTGATGTTAAGCAAAATGTTAAGGGAGGGGCATTTTCACCTTCATTTCTCTCAAAAGAGAAGAAATTTTAAGGTTCAGAAGAAAAATTTCTCAAAGACATATTTTTGCTTGTTGCCAAAATGAGAGAAGTGCGTTATCTCTTCCTTTAGAACAAAACCAAGGGACATCAACAATTGTGCATGTGTGTCGGTGGGGGGCGTATTCTTTGTCAAGTAAGTTTGGAAAATAAATTATGCAGTCTCTCCTTTTCATAAGTGGTAAGTTTTCTCTGAGCCTTTAAAATATTAACATATATTGTGCTTCTTTCAGAGGGAGACTCAGAAAGCAGTATTTTCCTAACTTATTTTTCCACAGGCCATTTTTCAGAACAAGAAGGTGTAAAATAGGCTCAGAGTAATGAAAAGAAAGAAAGCTGTTTTTGTATGATTTGAATGTTTTAATTGGAGGATGTGATAGGTAAATACTTGAGGCTTCTTCTATATGGTCCTGATAGAATACTATGGGATAGGATATACAAGGGACCTAACCTTTGCCTAGTGAATTAGGATTTATAGGGCATTGTCCAATCTCACTCACATCCTTCGATCTAAACAACAATTGGGGAGGTAAGTAGAACAGTAATCCACTCTCTTCAGTGAAAATAAACAACAGTCAACATTTGCATATGTTTAAATGATGGAGGAGGCAGAGCCCGGAAATAAGATCTAGGTCTTCTAGTTCCTGATGCAACGTTTTTACCACCAGCACATCTATCTTTTGACATTTTTATTAATTTGTTTGTTTAGCTTACCATCCCATAAAAGATGAATCATTTTGTGCTTTTAGTTGCTACTTGCCTTTTTCCAATACTATTCCCACAAAATGAAATTTATGACATTGGGAAGGGTCAAATCATCTCTATAAAAGTGTTAAGATGATTGTGTGTCCATAATTCTAACTTCAAATGGACAATTAGACTCTAGAAGAGTGGATATAATAAGTGATAATTTTTTAAACACCCCCAAATTGAAAGGAAACAAATGATAAGTTGGACATATAAGAATACAAGGCATATACTACTCATGGTACAAAAAACAAATAGATAGGTTATAGTTTGGGGGTGGTAGTAATTGTGGGCTTAAGGATGCATCTGTTTTCATGTGCCCAAAGCATTTAGTGAGCCTCATGAGAACAATTCTATCCCTTTGTGGGTGACCGTGGAAAACACACTCATTGCCATTCAAGTGTGGTCCTGAGTGAAACCATCGAGTATCAGAATGGCTTTATATGTAGGTGAAAGAGAAGTGGGACTACTATAAATTACTCAGCCAAATTTTTATTCTTCATTTTAGGAATTTCCTCCAGTTGTCAAAATTTAGTTTTCCTTTTATCTTGTACACGTCACTGTGTGCCTATCACATTTATGAAAAAGTATTGAACATCACTGGCTGGTGTGGCTCAGTGGATTGAGTGCCAGCCTGTGAACCAAAGGGTTACTGGTTCGATTGCCACTCAGGGCACATGCCTGGGTTGCGGGCCAGGTCCCCAGTAGGGGGCACACAAGAGGCAACCACGCATTAATGTTTCTCTCCCTCTCTTTCTCCCTTCCTTCCCCTTTCTCTAATTCGAATCACTTTTGGTCAATGAGATAATAAGGAAAGTCTGCTAGGAAGGTTCTAGGAGAGCTTTTAATATCTGATTAAAGGGGGAAAAGGGATGTCTGAAGAGTAATTCTACTCCTGCCTTTGGATATGGGAGAGTAAGGAGGTGACACTTAGAGCTAGGACAACCACCTTCCAGCCACTTGTTAATTAAGATCACTCACTGAGGATGGCAAAGTGGAAAACAGACACAACAGATTCTTGATGACACTGGTATGCCAAGGAATGAATCCATCCTGGAAATAAGTGTGCAAGATTTTTTTAAAGGAAAAGACAATTAGGCAATTACCTAGTGTTGGAAATTGAGGGCGGAGTAGGGAGTGACTGTTAATGCTTACAGTTTCTTTTTAGGATAATGACATGCTCTAAAATTAGACTGTGGTGCCCTGGCTGGCGTACCTCAGTGGATTGAGCACGGGCCTAAGAACCAGAGGATCAAGGTTTGATTCCCGGTCAGGGCACATGCCTGGGTTGCAGGCCAGTTCCCAGCCAGGGGACGCATGAGAGGCAACCATACATTGATATTTCTCTCCTTCTCTCCTTCCCTTCCCCTCTAAAGATAAATAAATAAAAAATCTTTAAAAAATAAAATAAAATAAAATTAGACTGTGGTAATTATTGCACATTTATCTGAATATACTAAAAACATTTAGTTATACATTTCAAATGGATGGATTTTGTAGTATACAAAGTACATCTAAATAAAGCTCTTAAAAATACAAAAAATAGTACTGGCTGGTGTGGTTCAGTGGATTGAGTGCCACGCTATGAACCAAAGGTTCACCAGTTCGATTCCCAGTCAGAGCACAACCCTGGGTTGCAGACCAGGTGTGCAGTTAGGGGTGTGCAAGATGCAACTGACAGATGTATCTCTCACACATTGATGTTTCTCTTCTTCTCTTTCTCCCCCTTTCTCTAAAAATAAATAAATTCTTTTTAAAAATATGCAATATGAAAACCTAAATTTTAATACTTTGAAATGTTTACTAACTCATCCACAAGCCAAATTTAATACTGTGAGAAAACCAATTCATTTCAAATCAATAAGAGTAGATAAGATGAGTGATTCAGGGAGAGAAATGTCCTTTAACACATCTGCTCTTGAATTTATTCATATGCAAAATAGAATCCAAAGTATATCTACCTTGTTGAGCTGATAAGTACATACATAGTAAGTACATACCAATTATTGCTAATTACTTTATACATGAGAAGACTTAATATGGCAGAGACCATGCTAGATGGCCATCGAATTCTGTTATATTTTATTTTTCTTTTTGGACACACAAGAAGACCATTATTTCCCAGTTTCCCACATGAATAAGTTTTGATCACATGACTGAGTTCTGAGCTGTGGGAAAAAGTGATGCAATACATTTGTGGCCTGGCTCATATTACTATCCTACGTGATCTTCCTGTGACCCTCCTACCAGTTCTTCCAGTGTCGTGTTACTGTTAAAATGGAAGGCATGAGACCAAACTGGCCACTAGGTAAACATTGAGTAGTTTTCATTTATTAAAATATTTAATAAGATTACCTTCGTTTTACAATGATCTCCTTTCACTGTTTCCTGCTTTAATTTAAAAATGAAAGGTAGGCCCTGGCTGGTGTAGGTCAGTGGATTGAGCCTGTAAACCAAGGGGTCGCTGGTTCAATTCCCAGTCAGGGTGCATGTCTGTCTCTCTTTCTCCTTTCCTTCTCCTGTTTCTAAAAATAAGTAAATAAAATCTTTTAAATTTTTTTAAAAAAATGAAAGGTAAATGCCCTGGTTGGTGTGGCTCAGTGGATTGAGTGCCAGCCTGTGAACCAAAGGGCTGCTGGTTCAATTCCCAGTCACAGCACATGCCTGGGTTGCAGGCCAGGTCTCCAGTAGAGGGAATGCAAGAGGCAACTACACACTGATGGTTTCCCTCTCTTTCTCCCCACCTTCCCCTCTCTCTAAAAATAAATAAATAAAATATCTGAAAAAAATCCTATAAAAATAAGGGTAAATTAATAATTAAGAAAGCTAGCTCGAAATCTGTATTAAAATGAATATGGCAAAATGGCTTTAAAATATCAGATAAAGTTTACATAACAAAACAAGTGGACTAATTCTCCACAGGGAAGCAAAGCAGCTACTCCTTGCAAAACAAGCCTGGTCCCTCTAAGTAGGTATTACTTATGACTAAACATCTATCAGAGAGAATTCCTGTAAAGAAAATGATGTCCTTAGGCAAATACATTTTTTTTTCAAGTACAGCCTAGACATCTTACCCTCTCCTGAAGCTTTTAACACACTCTCTGCATTTCCACTCCATCTGGCAGAGCTGGTTTAAAGGAAAATGTGGGATTATGGGAAAATGCTGAAAGACAAATCCACCTCTCCTCTAGCTGCATCACATTACAAAGAGATATGAACAAGTACAAGGCCTGCAGTTGCTAATGTCGAAACAGTTTTTGTTTTATGAGTTCTATCACGTTTATAGCAACTGCTTTTTGTAAGCACACATAATAGTGTAAGCACACTGGGTCCTCTTCATAATAATGAAGTTACAATGTTTATTCATCTAATTTCAAAAAAAGCCATGAAAATAATTTGTATATAAATTACCTAAAAGATAAATGTCTTCAGTCTTTACCAAAAAACCCTAGCTGATATTGTAATTTATAATTCCAGTATATAGAATGCTATTGAGTTAACACAGGAGGTAATTTTAAAACTTTAGTCTGATAAAAAATAGTGTATATTCTCATTTGAATTTTGATTTTGTATTTCACTTCAAACAAGGCTTAAATATAAATTTATTGATTTTAATATATATATTGACTTTGAAAATATTAACTTTTTAACACTTAATCTTAATAAGGTCTACCTCACTGGAAGATTTAAAAGAAATAGTCCTCTTCAGTAATGATGTGTCCTTTATAACTTCTAAAAATACATATTAAAGTAAACATATAGGTTATAGAGAAGAATACAAAAGCTGCAATCATGTTTCAGATAAGATTATGCAAACAAAAGACTTCAAAGAAAGTTCACTGGAAACTATACACCCTGTCACATGGGGGTAAAAGGTCATACCTCTCTGTTAATAGGGATACCTCAGTGGAAAATTTTCAAATGTACTGTAAGTTACTTGATCAAGTTAGTTAGCTCTAGTTTGATTTTGCCTCAAGTGTTTCACATCTAAGTGGGTGTTTTTGACCATATTCAGGGACCTGAAACTCTTTCCCTTCCTTGCAATCCCTTCTACAGTTGGACAGCTGTATAAATTAGAAGATATATTAGTCAGGGTAAGTGAATTTAGCTGTTCTAACAACCTCCCCCTCCCCCATCTCCATAGCTTTAAACAATAAATAAGGGTTTATTTCATGTGCATATCACAATCCTGCACAGAGTTCCTCCTCTGGCTCTCCACACATAAGCAAGCTCCTTCTACCTACCACAGTCTAGTACCTCAGAGTTTTCCTCTGGGTCCTCTGCATTTGGCCAGCAGGCAAAGGAACAAAGAGCATGTGGAAAATCCTGAAGTAGTCTTTAGGAGTCAGGCCTAGAAGTCGTGTACATCAATCCCACCCACATTTTATTGGCTTGACATAGGTACATGGCCCCACCTAGTGAACAAAGGCAGGTAGGACATATAGTGTATCAGGGTCTCAAGGATGGAGATGAGCTCGCAGATATTGGAGAGCAATAGTAGTGTCTGTTACAGAAAGCTATCCTTCCATTGAGCTCAAGTGTTTCTTGCAGTAGCTTTGACCTAGAGGACCCAGCTTGACTTTGAGTCATATTGACTAAATTTAATTCTGCTTTCACACAATGACCCTACAGATATTCACAGACGATTGTTATACCTCGTTTGCTTCTGGGCTATTCATTAAATTAATCAACTTGTCCTCATGTGATCTGTGTTAATGTCTTCTCATAATCTCTTGTCTTTCTTAGCTCCAATTGCTCTGTTATTTGAATGAAAACTAAAAGACATCTTGCAATAGTAATCCCATTTTGAGATGTAAATTCATTACTGCAAGTCAACAATATATTAGGTTCTGTTAAGTCACGTTACACTTACTCCCTCTAATTGGTTAAGGTGGATTTCTTCGCATTGCAGTTAATTTATTGATGGAAGCCTTGATATTCTTTTCATTTCATGTTGTTGGATTTGAATATTGTGGCTAGTTTAATGAGGACACTTTTGCTCCTGTCTGTTCCATTTCTGGCCCTTCAAACACATGTAACCATCCCTAAGAGCAGAAGGCAGCCATAAACATGACCAGATGCTCAGACAGAAATCTTTGTAGTTACCCGTGGTTTTGTTCTTTCTCTCAAATCCGACATCCAATTCATCAGGAAATCCTGTCAATCTCACCTTCAAAACACACCCCAAATCTAATGACCTCTCATTATGTCCTACTGTTTTGGTCCAAGCCACCGCCATATTTTGATCGCATTCCTGCTGAAGCCTCCTAACTGATGTGCCTGCTTCTATCCGCATTCTCCCTGTACCCACCTCCCTTAGCTTATTTAAAAGCTGTGATTCTTTTGAACTCCTCTGCTCAGAACTCCTCATGGCTCCTATCTCCTGCAGAGCAAAAGCCAAAGTCCATAATAATGCCTACAGGGCTTGGAAAGGGCCATCATCACGGGTGTGACTATCTTTCCTAGTCTCCTGACTCATGGTTCACTAGCTTCTCTGAGCCTGTCACTGTGACAGACATCACACACTTCCATCTTAGGGCCTTTGCACTTGCTGTTCTCTCTGCCTGGGGTTCTCTCCCTTGGGATAACAGCATGATTCATACCTTTACTTCCTTCAGGTCTCTGCTCAACCATTATGTTTTTGAAATGCCTTCCTAAACACTTTATATGACAGGACAACCTCCTGGCTCCTCTCTTTCTGGAAGCCCCCTAACTCCCGTACCCTGCAGTATTTGTCTTTATAGCACCTCTCACTGACACATAGGACACATTGTCTTATCTGTTTTCCTCTATTGGAATAGAAGCTGAGTAAGGACAGGGACATGTTTAATTGACTTCTATAGCTTCAACGTCCAGAAGACATTTAGACAGGTTGTCGGGGCTCCGTGCCTTACAGGTCCCTGAGCTCCACCTGCTCTTTTCAGAGAGGTGACCCCTGACCCTTGAGTTTGTATTTCAAAGTATTAGCTGTTTTTCTAGGCTTATGAATTATCTTCAAACAAACATGTAAATTAGGCCTGGGCCAGGTAGGTCAGTTAGTTAGAGCTTCATCCCCAATACACCAATTGAACCGTTTTGGGTTGGATTCCCAGTCAGGGCACATGCAAGAATCAACCAATGAATGCATCAACAAGTAGGACAACAAATCTCTCTCTCTCTCTCTCCTTCTCTCTATAAAATCAGTAAAAAATTTAAAAACCATGTAAATTAATGGATAAAATACAAGCTTAATTAAGGCACAAACTAGTTCAGACTCCAGTTCAATAGTTCCCATATCTTGTCTTTTATTCCTGCATTCTGATTTAGAAATCAACTTCCATGCAATAGCCAAAGTTCTCTCTATCTCTCTAAAACAATATCTATATTGTTAGCATGAGGTACTGTCAATACAAAATCATCACAGTGCATTTCTCAGAAAATTGCTCTTAACAACTGCAGATAAGGAAGGTCTATGCTTGTCTTAAACTTTGATATACATTAGTGATCAAAAAGGCAGAAAACCTACATTTTTAAAAAAGAAAAAGTTTTTCTCTTGGAAAATCCAAGAATTTAAATGACAATGGAAAATTTCAGAAAATTTCCCCCAAATTTGAAAACAAAAAGAATTAATTATTTGTTTGATGGAGGTTTTAAAAAGACAATGATGTTTTATGGTCTTCTGAAAAAAATCTAGGGTCACTTTTGGAAAAGAAAATACTTCCCAGCCATACCTTTTAAGGTCACAGGAATGCAAAAGAAAATTTCCAAAGCCCTGGTTGGTGTAGCTCAGTGGATTGAGCGCAGGCCTGAGAACCAAAGGGCTGCTGGTTCAATTCCCAGCCAGGGCACATTCCTGGGTTGTGGGCCAGGCCAGTAGGGGGCGCACAAGAGGCAACCACATATTGATGTTTCTGTCTCTCCTTCTCTTCCCCTCTCTCTAAAAATAAAAATAAATAAAAAGAAAATTGCCAAAATATTTACATTGTGTAATTTGTTCCTGCCAAGCATTCAGAAAATTCTACCAATATTTTAATAGAACTGTTCTTTAGTTTCAAGGAACTAAACCCTTTGTGAACCATTAGAAATATCTATGCATCATTTCTGGTCATTCAGACAATGACTATTTATGGGGAACATGTTTTATATACTGGGTTTGAGAAGAAAAAAAGATTATTCTTAGCAGAGATAGCTCTGGCAAAGATGGATTTTTTTTTTGCTTTATCTAAGCAAACTTTTATTATTTTTTTAATATTTTTTATTTTAACTGTTGTTCAAGTACAGTTTCTGTCTTTTACACCCATCCCAGCCCACCCACCCAGCTCTCCCCCCTCCCTCCCATTCCTCCCCCCCCCCTAGTTTTTGTCCATATGTCTTTCATACTTGTTCCTGTCAAAGATGGAATTTCTGCTGGGTCAACTAGGGCATCTAGATACAGACATTAATATAGTTATAACTATATGTAGATATAAATATAGAAACCAAAAAGGAATTTGGTTGTATCTTACATTATAAATCTATTCGTGCACTTCCTCTACCTTGAAAATATAATCTAAATAGAGAAAACACTTTTATTACGAGAAGAACTTTCCCTTCTAAAAGCATTAGTTACTTTTCCTTTCTCTGGTAAGTCAGTTACTTATTTAAGAACAATTTATGGAGCTTCTACATTGAGTGAACAGGGCACTGGAGAGACAAAATAAATAAAATCCTGGAAAACCCACAGTAGAGTGCGGGGCGGGCAGTTGAAGGGCAACAATAGGACCACATGCTGAAGAAGACTCTCTCTGATTCATTCATTCATTCATTTATTGAATAAATATTTATTGAGTGCCTGCTGTGTGCCAGGCACTGTTCTAGATGCTCAGGACATCAATGAAATAAATTGACAAAATCTCTGTGTTAGGTATGTTTCCATAGCAGGATAGAATGCAAATACACAAGAAACACAATAAACAAGTGAATTACATAATATCTTAGGAGATAAGCTTTATGGGGAAATAGAATATGCTAAGGGGCACTGGGGGGTATCAATGGGAATTTACATGAGAAGTTGAAGAAGACCTTTCAGGAAGGTAACATGATTCTCTCAACTCATTGGACATACATTTGTGGGGTAATACCAGTATTATAGTGGGAAAACCTTGATTTTCAGAGTCCAATGGACTTGGATAAAAATCTGTTATACGTTATTTAATAATCTGAGCCTGGCCCTGGCTGGTGTAACTCAGTGGACTGAGCGTGGGCCTGCAAACCAAACAACTACGGTTCGATTCCCAGTCAGGGCACATGCCTGGGTTGCAGGCGAGTTCCCGGCAGGGGACACATGAGAGGCAACCACACATGGATGTTTCTCTCCTTCTCTCCTTCCCTTCCCCTATACAGATAAATAAGTAAAATCTTTAAAAAATAATCTGAGCCTAAATTTCCTCTTCCACAAAGTGGAAACAATAGTACTTCACATCAAAAATTGTTGGGAAGATTGAGATAATTTTTGCCAAATCTTTTTTTTTTTTTTTTTGGCATATGCCTGTTGTATACTAAATACTCAATTCAGACCCTAGACTATCTTAAGCTAAGAGCCATTAGATAGCATGCTCTGTACTGTTTCCATCTGTGGAAATCCTGTGGAGAGAGCTACCCATCTTCATCCTGAAACAGGTAAGCCAGGCAAATCACCTTTATTCTCAGAATTTTCTTAAATGGGCCTAAGACAAGAAAATTCCTTCCTCTCAGGCTATGATGCAGTGAGAATGTGAGCCCAAGACCTGAAAGTGACTGTATTGTCAAGATAGGTGGCCTAATAGATTGAAGCGGGTAGAGGGAGAATAGAAAAGATGAGAAGCATGAGAAGTACAGAAGGTGTTCTATCATTGTCACATTCCTGATTCTGTGTGTCCTTAGCTCCCCTCCTCTCAAGCAGATTGCAGAATTTGGCTACAAATTCCATCAAAAAGTGAAATCTATCTACTCCTTGAATCTGGGCATGGCTATAGGGATCTTGGTGGGCAATGGGACATTAGCAAATGTGAAGCAGGCAGAGGCTTAACAAAATGTTTTTGCTTTGGGTCTTGCCCCCTCTTGTTGCTGGGAAACTTTCTATTAACAAATCACATGGTCCAGGCTAGCCATCTGGAAGATGAAAGACATGTAGAGCATAGATCAGATACACTATGTAGAACATGTATGTATATGTTCTATGATGCAGATGTATATGATGTAAGCACATAGCCAATGTTTCCTAACCCAACCATCATCTCCAGATGACCTGGCAGCTGACTGCATACACATGAGTGACCCCAGATGACACCAGCAGAAGAATCACCTAGCTGAATCCAGATAATTGCTGACCTACAGAATCATGAACAAATGCTTATTATTTTAAGTCACTAAGTTTTAGGATGTCTTGTTTTGCAGAATTGAATAACTGATACACTCCTCTCACACACACATCTAACACAAACAAACTTTCAACTTTTAAAAAATAAAACTGTCTTTTTTTGTTTTTCTGTTTTGTCATTTACAACCAAAAGAAGTCCTTGCTAAAATAATAGGGCTTCCTGTGTTTGCTTCATTGACTTGGTGCCCTATTAATTTACTTTATTCTGGGACTTGAACTATGTTCCTAAATCCTAAGCTTCTCCTTCCAACCCACACATTGCCATTACCTACCTATGTTTTGTCCTCACAGACTGCCAAAGAACCATCTCCACTCCTCTCTCCATGATTAACACACACAGGTTGGACCTCTTTCCATGGCATTTGCCAAAGGTCTGTACCTGCCACTTCCTGTTGGCTCTTCTCAATGCCAGCTGCTTGACAATGTGACTCTCCATCTGTTACTGATCATTGGAACTACTGTTACCACTCTTTACTTGTCTGTGCAGACTTCCTCCCGCAATTAGGAGAGCTATCCACCTGCCAAATGCTGACAGCCAGCTTCCTCCCTGGATGTTCTGTTCCATTAGGCCCAGATTCCTGTGCTCTCATTCTTCTGGTTTATCCTCTGCTACAGAGCTGAGCCTGGGACATTAGATGCATCTCTATGAGCTCTCATATCCAGATGCCAAATTGCATGCAGTAGAAGGAGAAAGTGACTTTTTAAAAAGACAGATCATGAGGAAATTATGTCTCCTCTGGGTAGAAGAATGTTGGCAAGCCCATCTCAGGGGTTCATAGAATGTGTGTGCTACCTTTGAGGCTGGTAGGTTGTGAGGTTGGTTCCCAACAGTATGAACCAGATAGGCAAATGCACTACTCACATTTCCTCAGGCCTTTCCATTCCATTGCCTCGTTGCTTGTCATACAACTGCCAGCCTCTACATATTTTTTCCAGAGAACTTTCTCCAGTACTGGAGCCAACTTTTGCTTGTTCTGTGGCCAGAGGTGCTAAAGAATTAAAGTCTTCCACCTCTGGCCTTGTGAAGTGTTCATCTAGTGAGGGATCAGAGTAGTATATAAATACTCCGGCTCCCTTGCTACTTGAATGGGATACCTCTGAGGGATAGTTTTACACTGTATGCCAGACTTCCCCAACAGTTTTAAGCTTTACTGCCCATACCGATAACTTGCCTGATAACACATTTTTATTGGCTTCTTTCCTTACCCTTTGTTTTTCTTCAAAATAAATTACTTGTACCTGAAATCCTGTTTCAGGATCTACATCCAAAAGAACTCAAACAAAGACAAGAGCCCACCTATTGGATGCCTTGAAGGAGAGGAACTGGATTTACAAAGGTGATGGCAACAATTTAGGGGCTAAAGAGCACTACAATGTGATGATAAACAGAACCAGCCACTTGGATGATAAAGAGAGTAATAGCTGCTACCAGGCCCTGTTTGCTCTCTCTCCAAGAGTCTGTGTGATTTTCCTGATAGCAGAGTAAGTGAACCAAGAATAAATATAAGGCAAATGTTTGGTTATAACTGGATTCATCTATGACCTGAGCATCAGTCACTTTGCCCATTATCCATAGGGTAATAAACTTTTGGAATTTAATAGCTTTCAATGTGAAGCTATTTAACCATCACTTTGCAATTTTTTATGGGAGAACGATACTGTGATATGTTTTTTTTTTGTGTGTGTGTGTGTAAGAGTAAAGTAGAACTTAAAAAGCTAACCAGGGGCGTTCCAATAACTATGTTCAAATATTTACGAAACATTGCGTTTTTGGTCATAGGCTAAAGCACAGAATTTAAATTGGTCTGTTCCATTGCCAAATGCCTTCAGACTTCATTGACTTTTTTGGAATTAGTACAAAAGCGGAGATCAGATCCAAAACTTGTACAAAGACTCTGTGTGGTCCAGAAAATTATGATTCTTCACTTGTACAAGTGAATTAAATATTGAATATGTTTACATCTTTTAGGACAGTGAGCAATCAAGGTGTCTGAACTGATGGGGGAAAGACCTCTGTATAAATGTATGGCCCATTCTTCCAGCGAAGAGTGGGAAAACTCCTAATACTTCTGAATGATAAACTTTCCAAGAAACAAAAGTCATTTCAGCATCTGGGAGGCAATGCTGACCATCTGAAGAGGGCTCCCTTTGCTTGCAGCCAGTATTGTAGTCATTACTTTATCAAGGACTCTAAGACTGTTCAAGCATGAAAGGAAGGCTAGGGAATCAAATCTCTCTACTTAATAGGGAATGTATTAGAACTGCTTCAAAATTAGCCTTGGCTCAGCTTAATGAAATTTTCCCATTGTTCAGCCACAGCCCACCAAATCCACAGCATTCAAATGGCAGCCCTTCAACTGCAAAAAGCCTCAAAAATTAGAGAACTTACAAAACAAAGACTATTATTCCTCTTCCCAGGTTCACAAAAAGAATCAAACCTGCTCTGTCTTTGAAGTAGGCTAAATGTTAGAGACATCCTGACTTGAGAGGACATTTTTTATTCTCACAATGCACCATTTAGCATGTAAAATGCCTATGATATAGAGCCAGAAGTTTCTGCAATGAAACTCACCAGCCCTGCTGTGCTCAAAAAATCATTTTAGAGGACAGCAGAGTAAACAAGAATCATGAATTAGAGACATCCTGTCTGGTGTCGCTGAAGTTTTTCCAGTGGGATTTTACTTCGAAGGCTTTCCCCCTAGAGACTTCTTCCGAGCTCTGCTTAAACAAATTTGCCTTCATTGGCCTGAGATAAGAGAATTAGAATTGCTTCCCCAGCCCCCTACCCCTTGCACTCTGCACCTATACACAAGGTTTGTAATTTAAAGACTCCTTAAGATATCACTATAATATCCAACATTACTTTCTTTATGCCATCAACATGTGCGTAAAATCTGACATTCAAAACTTACCTTTGGTCACTCACTCTCTATTCATCTCCCTTTGGCCTGACAAAAGTGCACCCAAACTTACAGTCTTCGAAGCACAAATCAATGCAGCAATGTAGCAAACAAAGGATCTCCTGATTGAAATGATACCAGTGTCAAGCGCTGATGTGTGTAAATAATTCATTGTGCTTTCACTGGTGAGTCCAGTTTGATCTCTCATTGCTTGGAGACCCCTGGGGTCTCTGGCTCCCCCAGAAGCAGGGACACTTAGGATTTTTTATTACCAGGTCATAACTAATTTATCCATTACTATGGAGTCAGGTGCACAGATTCAGCATCTCATCTATCATTATAAGCAACTCCTGTACTAAGGGGTGGCTACTTCCCAGAAATCAATGAAAGGGAACAGAGAAGAGGAAAAAGGACAAGGCACACATGCTATAAAAGACATATCTTTCAGAAGAAGCAAAAATGTCTCAAGGTAATGACTCACCAAGCCAACAACAATAAAGTTCTCTAATTATTTCCTAAAGATAGAATCCACTGTATGTTGCAGAGTAAAAATATATCCAACTGTTATCACTGATCATTAAAGTTCTTTATCTGATTTCCCCATCTGATTTGCTTTCTTCAGTGAAATTTTTACTGGAACAACTGCATTAGATCAAACTTGTAGAAAGTACTATTGCTTAAAAAAAAGAGGACTTCAATAACAGGAAAATTTTACAGGCTAGGAAATGACCTTGAAAAAAGAGGAAAATAGTAGGTCTTAATTATGCCTTTGATAACATGTGCTGTGTCTTTGAGGCAACAGCATTGAGTGTGCAGTTCATTTCCTTATGATTTTCTAAAGTGTGTTGTGTTATATGCACATGGTGACAACGTGATAGAAGTGGAAAGTACAAACACTAAAAGGTCTGTTTATTATATACCTTCAAAGAAACCAACAATGACTTAGGGATGTCTATGACATTCCTGAGTTTTACACGGCTTCCTGGATAGCATTAATAGTTTTCTGCGAATGTACTGAAGAATTCCATTTCCATCACAGACAAGTATGTATTCCCATATCTAACCCTTCAGTTGTGTCCCCAACTTCCACATAAAGTGTGCTCTCACAGAGCAAAAGAAAGATGAGCTGCATAAATAAAACCTGAGCCCAGTGGAATCTGAAACAACTACTAGTGGAATAAAGAAATCTCTAAACATATTCATAAGGAATGTTTCTTTATGGCACTTTTCTATGTCTCAGGAACAGCACCAAAGCTGTGCCACATTCTGAAACAGTTGCTATGGCAAAGTGTCTTGTTTTATTGACTATGGAGCTCATTGTTGTGTTTAAGTCATGTAAATGATCAGGGCACAAAGGAAAGGGCCCACAGCAGCCCATGCTCAATCACAACAGCACTGGGGTCTTTCCCCCTTGACAGATGCCATTTATGCAGCATGGGAAGGCATTTCTCTCAGAAAGCCTCGCTCCCTGGGTGCTGTGAACTGGTCTTTGGACACATTTATGAGATCTCGACATCTTTCAGAATCCATTCTGCAGGGGGAAAAGAATACACAATGACAAAGCCCTTGCTTTTGTTTTAAAGCCAAGATATTTCTATAGAAATTTTGCATTCTCTACCCATTAACACATTATTTGTTTCCAGGATGCTGGTCTTGTCTAATATTTCAACTTTCTATCCATTTCTGTCACTCGGAAGCAAAGTAGGAGAGTTTCTCTTTTGTTTCCCACTTCTATCTCAAATATGTGTTTTTATTGTAATGACTACAGCATCAATTCACATTGATTAGACATAATTACAGAAACAAAATATGCAGAATACATTTTAATAACTCCTGCCACCTCTGAGGGAACAATGAGGACCTAATTTAATGATGTAATTGTTGTTTGAAAGCAATGCAGAGTAAAAAAAATGGTAATATATTTTGAACTGGAGCTTATTAGGATTTTTGGATACAAATATAAGATAAAACACACTATTATCTGTGTTTCAATACTTGTAATTAAAAAAACACTAGAGCAATATTTGTTTACATGAAGAATCGAATGATACCCTTTAATAATAAAAGCTTGATGCAATGAAAACAGTCAGTTGTGACACCTGACACTTGAAATTATGTGATAATTTGTAGCCCAGTTTCTAAGGGAAATTTCACTACTATGAAACTCAATTACTGTGTCAATGTTGATTTTCAGGTTTTGACACTATATGCATTTATGAAGGATGTTATCACTGAGGGGAGCTGTATGAAGTGTACACAGGAACTCTCTGTACTAGTTTTATAGCCTTGTTTGTCTTCACCTATTTCAAAAAGCATAAAAATTATAGCAAAAATCTACTTTGATGAAATATAGAAATGTATTTTTTCCTGAATTGTACTTGAGAAATGTTCTGTCTCTTTAGAGCTTATAGAATTACAATTACAGAACCATATAATATATTGTCCCAGCATATGTGTGGGCGTCTGGAGTCAAAGGAGTTTTGGACAATGAGTTAACATTCAACAATTCTCTTTACCCCGTATTTTCAATTCATTCAGAAAGGAATTCTGTAAACAATTATCAATGAGAGATTTATTTGCTTGTACTGCTTCAGATTCTCTTTCAGTAATGATTCAAACAGTATTTACAATTCCCATAAGCCTGGTTGTATCATTGGGTCTCTCACTTTAACTTTCTTATTCTCTTTTTAAAAACTTAAAAAAGTTAAAGCCATGCTTCAGCATCCCTTACTTTCATTAGTGAAATTTGCAGATTAAAAACAGGAATATAAAACACTCATTTGGTTTTCATGAACCAAACTTGTATCTAATGTAAATGTCTGTTCACATTTCATTTGGGTGTGATTGTGTGTGAGGAGGGGAGATACGTAATCATAAAACATCAGGATCAAGAGGACAGGACCACAGTAATCACCAAATTCAACCTAAATAGCAACATATTAAACACACGTATATTTGATATTTATAATACATACTGCCGGTTATGTAATAAGGCTTTGCATTTCCTTGGCATTCTTTAAGGGGCCATGATAGCACACATCTAATTTTACTCTAATATAATTCTGTGAGCTTGCTAGAGGTCTGTACCATTATTTTCACTGAAAAAATAGGCAGCTAACTTCCAAAGAGTCCAGACTTTGGTTTACTCTTAAAAATCCAGATTCCACATCCTTGCTCAAGATATTTCATTCTGGAACACATTCTCTAAAGCCCTAACCATACTTAAATTCCTTGTTCGATATCTGCAATGGTGTCACTTGGAGAACATGTTGAATTAGAATGATAACATAATTTAGTTATCTCTCTTTAAACTGGAACAAATGAAAGCATTTTGTGAATGACCTAAGAACACTAGGTGTGTATCACAACTCATTTTCTTTGCATTTTTAACAGCTTCATTGACATACAATTTGTATACACATAACTCACTCATTTAATATATATAAATCAACATTTTATTTGTATATTCACAGCTATCACCACAATCTAATTTTTAGAACAGGCTAATTTCCCATAAAAAGAAACCTTATATCCATTAGTAATCACTCCATATTACCCTCACCCACCACCCCCAGCCCCTGACAACCACTAATCTACTTCCTGTTTCTATGGGTTTACTTAATCTAGATATTTTATACAAATGGAATCATACAACATGTGATCTTGTGTGACTGGCTTCTTTTACTTAGCACAATGCAGTGTGTATCAGTGCTCTGTTCTTTTTTAATTTGCTGAACTACATTATATGGGCACACTGCATTTTATTTATCCATTTACCAGTTAATGGACATTTTCATTGTTTCCACTTTTTGGCTATTATGAATGATGTTTTTATGTGCATTAATGTACAAGTTTTTGTGTGGACATATGTTTTCATTTCTCTTGAGTATATACCTAGGAGTATAATTTCTGGGCCATGTGGTAACTTTAACTTTTTGAGGAACCTCCAAACTGTTTTCCAAGATGATGGCATTATTTTACATGCCTACCAAATAGTTCCTTTTCTCAACCGGAACCAAAGAAGTCACTCTGATGGCTCCTGTCATTTACTGTAATTAGTAAACTCCAAAGTCCATTCTCTCACACACTTGTGGGCCTGGCCAGGTGAAAGGTAACAGAGTGTATTTACCTCACAATGATTTCAGACAAGTGATCAGGAATTAGAATGGGAAAGAAGGAAATTAAGGATGTGTTTATCAATTCTACATCTAGAGTGTGAACTACTTTTTCACAAGGAATTTAAAACTTTGTAACACACACACACACACACACACAACATTTCAACTGGCCACACAAAAATATGAAACAAGCTAAACCAACCAACCAGTCAAATATAACTCCCAATGTAGGTATTTGCTCTTCCATCAGTAACCTCTGAAGAAGCAGGAAATATTTGAATTGTTTATATAGTTTCCAAAAGCAAGAGATATTTTTGGCTATAAAGACATCCATACAAAAATCCTCATACCTATTTCTTGACCACAGGCATACAACTATTAAAAGCAATCTCCCAAGCTGTATGAATAAACCTTTTATAATCTTGAAGATTAAGTTTCTAGACAGGGATCAATACAGACCCTGGCTTTTAAGGCAAGTTAGGACATCTTCTGGAATTTAAAACACATGCCTGGCCCTGACAAATCAAGTAAGAGTCTGGATGTGAATTAGATTTGTTCTTTTATGCACAAACCTAGCAACACTTGGGCTCTTTTTGTGTGGTTAGAAAGGTGTACACTAGAAAAGGGATGTAAATATTTTCTGGGCTGGCACTTCCATGGGGCTGAGTGGCTATTCTTTCTTCTTCATCTTTGATTTTTACAATATCCATCAGTTGGTGCTTTTGAATTGTTCTTTTCTGTGTGCTACATGGCCTGATTCCAGCTAAGCTGGTACAAAGCTAGAAAGGAAAGTTGGGTGGGATGTTTCTCTTCTTGCATGGTCTCTTCCTGTATCACTCCCCACCAGGATAATCAGGCACATTTTCTGGCTGGGAAACAATCTCAAGTAGGGATAAATGGAAGGTGGTTAGTGAAAATGGAAGAGATGAAAACAAAAAAGAAATGACTAAAAAAGAAACGGGAAAAAGAGAGGAAGTGATCATGTCATGAGACAAAGGTCAAAAGCAGGGAAGGGTGACAGAGAACAACAACAACAAAAAAAAAAACAAGAGAAATGAATCCTTGGGCTGAAGCTGTTAGCGAGTGTTATCCTCCTGGGATCATCCCAGTTCCCACTGAGGTCTCCATGCCCTTGGTTTGTGCAATAATTCATTGGTAATGCCCAAATTGAGTTTGCAAATGACTTTAAACCTCAGCAGGAGTTACCAGTGGTTTATAGCTTTGCAAATTGAAATTGAAACTCAAAATGCATGTGATAAACGGCAATAAGATATTACAAAGCAAATAGAAGAAATCCTGTCTGGGTTATAGAATAGCACACAAATTAAAAAAAAAACAAAATTTTTAATGGGAGGGGAATAAACAAAACTAGCTAGCTAATAATAGCAAGTACTGATTATAGAAGCAAGCTGAATATGGAGACACGCTACATTTTAAATACCCATTTTGAGGAAATCTGGCCATTAAACTATTTCAAAGGTACTCCACCTAGTTCTGAACTTCACAATTAAAGAGGGGTGTGGAAAACTTGGAAAGAGTTCAGAGCAAAACCACAAAGACGATCAAAGAGTTGAAGGATAGGACCTAAGAGGAAAGAGTCAGGGAGCTGGAAAAATTCAACCTGAAGAAGAGAAAGTTAAGGAGATAATTTAATTATGGTCCCAAGCTACATGAGGGGCTTTTCATAGTTCTCCATTTCCCCTGTGGCTGGACAGAGAGGCCAGAAGCTTAAATGAGCAACATGTGGGGTCTTGGTTAGGTATAAGAGATTTCCTAACATGTGAGATAATAAATAATGAACCAGTTCCTGATCATGGACAGAAATAAAGAATATTCTTCTCTATCATCTTAGAAAATAAATAAGATTCTCATATATTTAGGGTGGCTTACGGACTTTGTTATCTAGTATGTGGGGTGACACAATACGAGTGGGTATATCCTAATATAACACTGCTACTTTGGTTTTGCTTCAGATTTGTGGATTCATCATTTACCTGGCCAGATTTATCACATTTCTAAGGCTTTACACAAAATATCTTGCCAGGCATAGCATTTTCACGTGTAATCATTTCATCTGTGAAAAAGAACGCTGGAAAATATCTTTTGAAGAGTGGGAATTCGGATGAAAAAAAGTCAGCTAAGCAAGATCCACAGGGGTGGGGGTGGGGTAAGGTACCTCAGAATGCATGCTGGGATTCAGGCTAATTAAGATGTTGACTGAATCTATGCTAATCATGTCCCACCAGACTCTGCTGGATTAGTATGTAAATTGGTAAACTCTGTTCTGAAATTGCCCTACCAGCTGAGGTCTAATTACTGACTAGACATAACAAATAATAATGGGATTTGTATTTTAGGATGTTTAATTATGGAAATAGGAGTCTGGAAAAAATATCAGTTGTATTGCACAGAAAGATACTTCACAATGTTTTATCAAAGGTTTATGAAATTTTACACCTTTAATAAGAGCACCACGAACTGGGATGGAAGGGGGATCCTTTCTGAGATCTAGCATTTGCAACGAGAGACCAAAATCACAATGATTAATTCGCTGCTTTGAGGGATTTCCTGAAGCTTCTCAAAGACTAATTGTTTCATTGCTGATATACAGCATCTTGTGAGCATTTAGTTCTAGCACCAAAAGAACTGGAACTCATCTATGAAGAATAACCAAGATACGGTAGATTTAACTCAAGGACTCCATAGCATGCATTCAAATGGAATCAAAAGCAACAGACCAACAGTATTTGTGCAAAAAGTAAGCCACTAAAATAGTTTTCCTTCACCAAAATTATTCTACATTATTGAAATCATTACATTTATACATCAGAAAATGGTTACTCTCATTCCAAAGGCAGAGTTTATTTCATGGTTTTAGAGAAAAGCATTCACTGAATAGGTATCTTGGAACAGAAATTTCTTTGCAACCATTTATTGCATCATTCTGTGACCCACGATTTCCACAAAGGAACTAACATAGGAAGAGTTACAAACAGTGTTTTGGACAGAGTTGTAATAGCTGCCTATGTTTGCTCACCATATTGCTATTTCTCACATCATTTTAAAGGCATATGGGTGATCATTAAATCTTTATTAGGGTTTACATCATAAAATAAATTATTCATGTTGTTCTAATACATACTGATCTTTACAGCCCTTCTGTCCACATTTAGCCATACAAAGTCATTTGCATATCATTTTTATTTTAATTTAGGACAGTTTTATTCCAAAAATATAAGGCTTAAAAGCCTATTATGTCCCAATTATGTGCCAATTTCCCACACTCTTCTTGGGTCCATACAGAGCATTACTAATGAGGGAAAGCTCACATAATTAACAAAGATGGATGATTTCCCGTTACTTAAAGTTTTAGAATGTTTGCACTTCCTGTTATGTAGCAAGAGGATCAGTATTATCAAATGAAATTCAGTGAGCAAGCTTGTGTTTCCAGTTGCTGCAAGCCTCTCTATATTTGAAGTTACACATGTATATGGAAATTTAATTTGTTGATCACCTTAACTTGAATTGGTAGAAATAAAGCATTAATCCATCCTTGTGCTGCAGAACTACAGGGAAGAATAAGCCAGTGTTACTGTGACCTGAGGGTATCTGAACGTTGTAATGGAAATTCACTGACTGAAATAATTTTTCAATGAAGGCTCATGCTATTTGTCTTTACAGATCTTATTGGCATATTGATAGCTGTACTTATTTAGGTTTTAACTGGATTTTAGTTTCTTTTCTCATACTCTTATAAGTATAAAATGCATTAGGAGATGTTTGATCACCTGATGGCGGATGAAAAATCTGAATAAACTTTCCCTTTCAATATGATACTGAGTTCTCACCTTTAAACACTGCTATTAAGCTTCCATGATGACATCTTCCTGTAGACAACATATCACTGATAGCATTATTTAAAATGCAATTTCCCAATATCTAAAGGCACCTGTATGTATTATTTACTACTAAAACTAATCGTAACCTACTCTTAGCATTGAACCCCAGGTCAGATACTCTGGGATGATTATTTGTAGCTCTGTTCCCTTCTTGTCGTGAGTTTTGGGAGCAGTCAACATGGGGTTAGAACATTTGGAAGGTTCACAAAAAGTGTTTTTGCCAACATGTATGTAAGCTGAGTGTAAGCCTGAATAGATGTTGTCTTGAATGTGAATGTCTCAGTGATTAGCTAACAAGGTATTTTTTAGAGTTCTCATATTTTTGGGAATTCTCACTTTGAATCAAATTATACAATTGCACAGAGTTAGCCTTTTAATAAATGGGCTTTGATATCCTCTTTCATTAAAGCAAGCTGCAGATTATCTGATAAATAGGAATAGTGACCCCAAAATGTGCCTAACTTTGGTCACGAGGATATTGCCAAACTCTCATAGTTTGCTGTCCCAAATGGAGAAATTACTCCTTCTTCAGCAGCTCTGAGCTCGCATTTTGGCTCAGTAGGTTGAAGGGCATGTGAGCAAGTCTTCCAGGGTAAGGGGCAAAAGCCAGAAGTTCAAGTCTGGTTATGTCATTCTGTGAGACTTTCCTTCCTCCATTGTGAAGAGGACCCTTCCTAACTAAAATTGCCGGGAACAAATGAAATAAAATGTGTACCCAACACCCAGTGAATACCAAACAAAATTGTTAAATAAACATCCAGTAGAAAAGTCTAAACAAGTGTAAATTTTTCTGTTTCATAAATTAAGGAGCGATATTAAGAGTCAAGTTCTCATATCTTTGGGGTAATCTATCCATAAAAGAAAAAAAGCATACCACATTCCTACCAAAAATATCTCTTGGTATTTGTTACCTAATGATTACTATATATATAATTACTATTTATATTAATTTCAAGAGCTCATAGGCACTTGGTCTATAATTTCATATTATAAATTACAAAGATTATTGAATAGTTTAAAGAATATAAAAAGAGACGCAAAAAGATGTTTACATATGTCTTTCTCGGCAAGAATGATTTTTTTAAAAGACCACCTACACTGATACTCAAATCTTCAGACACACAGGACTGCTTCACCCAACAAACTAGTCAATAATAATAATAACAAAGAACAACAATATCAAGATATGAGAATCTTAAAAATGTAGACATCATTTTAGGACTCCTGAGGCATTTAAAATTTGTATTTAAAGATGGTTCTGTCTGGCTGGTACAATGAATCCACATCCTCTAAACATACACATTCAGTGTGAGAAATGAGACCTTGGGGTTCAGATTTCACTCTGTGGATCATCATGTTGTGACCTTGGGCAAGTTCCTTAACTTAATTATTCTGCCTTGATTTCTCCATTTATAAGGCTTCAAATCTCATTCTAGTAAGGACTAAATGGGAGGATGTGTAGAAAGTGCATAGCACATTCAGTCATTTGATGAATGCTTGTAACTCCCCTGCATCTGATCAGCTTGACCTCATTGTCTTGCTCTTTTTCACTTCCTTTTAGAAAAGGACTATATCCTTAGTGCGGATTTACCCAGAGGGCCTGGAACCATTTTTGGTTTTGATCATCTATTTTTTATGATTGCAATATGGTTTTCTCCATGTGGATATAAATTCTTAGAAAGCAGTAAAATAAGATCTTTTTGTAATTGTGCTCTTATGCCCAGTCAAGTGCACCATTCAAATGTTTTTATTTTATCATAGATTACATTCTCCTGATGGCCAGGAGTCTGTAGGAATTTGCCTCAGAAAACTTCACAGTTCATCTTGATAGCAGCAACTATCATCCCTGTTGCCCTCACATGGAAATGTATGGATTGTTCTCATACTAAATATCCCATAAAATCATAATTAATTACTAAGTGAGGCAGTAGAGGGTAAGTATTAAAACCATGGATCCTGGGGTCAGACTACTTATCTTTAAACCCCTTCCCTCTGCTTGCAAATTGCTCAAACTTGACCAAATTATATAAGCTCTTTTTCTGGATTTCTTCATCTGAAAATGGGATGATAATGATACTAATATGTACCTAAGAGAGTTGGTATAAAGATTAAATGTACTTGTAATAAGATAAATATTATAAATATGAGTCATTATTATAGGGTGGCTTCACAGCTGGCTTTTGAGCTACGAGAGGGAAGATATTTCTGGACACCATTATTATCCCCAGATCCTGGCGCAGTGTATTTACATCATTTCAGTTACCCATCCTCTCTACCTCCCCACTATTTCACCCGAGTTATTCAAGTCACAAACTTCTTCCTTTCAGCTGTCCTGCCAGTGCACTCTTTTTAAAAAAAATATATATTTTTTTATTTATTTTTAGAGAGAGGGGAAGGGACGGAGAAAGAAAGGGAGAGAAACATCAGTGTGTGGTTGCCTCTCATGTATCCCCTGCTGGGAACTGGCCTGCAACCCAGGCATGTGCCCTGACTGGGAATCGAACCAGCGACCCTTTGCTTCATAGGCCCGTGCTCAATCCACAGAGCTACACCAGCCAGGAGTGCACTCTTTTTAATATCTCTCAAACTCTTCCCTGTCCCTTCTTCTACAGACACTGTCACAAGTCGTGTTCACAACTTCTCTCTCCTGTATTCCAGTTGGTGTCCTAGTTGCACCTCCATTCCCATAGGGTCCTCTCTGTAAGCTTTCTAACATGGAAACCTGATTATTTACTTCACCTCTCCACTTGAAATTCTTCATGGCTTCCCATTACCTACAAGATCATGGAACAAATAAAAATCATGTAGCTATGAAGAAATATATTCACAGGTGTGGTAGTCAGAATAATACCCGCCCCCCAAAGACGTCCATGTTCTCTTTTTCCAAATCTGTGAATATGTTACGCTATATGGCAATAAGTGCTTTGCAGGTGTGATTAAGAATTTTGGGCCCTGGCTAGTGTAGCTCAGTGGATTGAGCACGGGCTGTGAACCAAAGGGTCACTGGTTCGATTCCCAGTCACACAACATGACTGGGTTGCAGGCCAGGTCCACGGTAGGGACCACATGAGAGACAACCACACAATGATGTTTCTCTCCCTCTCTTTCTCCTTCCCTTCCCCTCTCTCTAAAAATAAATAATTTTTTTTTAAATAAATAAATCATTAAAAAAAATTGGGGGGTCCTGGCTGGTATGGCTCAGTGGACTGCATGCAGGACTGTGAACCAAAGGGTCACTGATTCAATTCCCAGTCAGGGCACATGCCTGAATTGTGGGCCAGGTCCCCAGTAGGGGACACATGAGAGGCAACTACACATTGATGCTTCTCTTCCTCTTTTTCTTCCTTCTCCTCTCTCTAAAGATAAATAAATAAAATCTTTAAAAAAAAAGTTTGTGATAGAAAGATTTCCTTGGATTAGTCTGGTGGAGCCAGAGTAATGACAGTGGTCACTGTAAGGGACAAAGAATCAGCAGGGTCAGATTCAGAAAAGACATAACTATGAAAGCAGAATTCAGAGTCATAATGGGGCCATGAGCTAAGGAATGCAGGCAGCCTTTGGAAGATGAAAAAGCAAGGTACAGATTCTCCCCTAGACCTCCAGGAGAAATGCAGCCCTGCTGACACTTTGGTTTTAGACCCATTCTGGGCTTCAGATGCCCAGGACTGTAAGAAAATAAACTTGTGTTGTTTTAAGACACCAAATTTATGGTAATTTGTTACAGCAGTGATAGAAAACCAATGCACAAGACAACTGGATTGATAGTGCTGACTAAACAAATGTGTTGAGGTCAATCAGTGACTATTCTACCAATGTGCTAGATTAACTCACCAATACATTTACAAGTCTTTTTTATTAATGGCATGCCATTGGTTCCTTTCTCAATTAATAGCTCTAGAAGGGGACCAGGGATGCATTTTCCAGATATCTACAACCCCATCCTTTCCTCTACTTCCCTGTTGGAGGCAGGAAGTGAGGCTGAGAGGGAATGGAAACCCATATATCTCTATACAAATAGTGGAGGAGACAGGATTACATCCCAGCTTTCTCACAGACTGAGGTCCGTTACTAAATATATGGTGAAAACCAGAGCATTCATGGTCAAAAACCAAATTTACTTCTCATCTCCCCTAACCAAGCAAATCTAATATGCTACATTCTTTCTTCCAGTTTTATTGAGAAATAATTGCTACATATCACTCTGTAAGTTTAAACTGTACAGTATTGTGGTTTAATTTACATATATTTTGAAATGATTATCCAATAGGTTCAGTTAACATCTATCATCTCATATAGATACAATATAAATAAAAGAAAAAATTTTCTCCCTGTGATAAAACTCTTAGACTTTAGTCTCTTTAACAACTTTCCTATATATCATACAGCAGTGTTAGCTATAGTGCTGCATTCGATATTTTAATGTAATGTGTTGTTTCTACCTTGACGTTTGAAAAGCATTTTTTCACACATAAATATGTACAGCCTCTGTCCAATCTGTACTTACATCTTTTGGTTGTCAGCTCATAAAGGAAGTTAGCAAACAGGCTGAAATTGTCAAGGGAGATTCTCTGAGAGCAATAAGATAAGCTGTAGGGAATTATCAATTGATAGGGGATCTGGGAAGAAAGACATGGCTATTAAGAGAGCAATATAGAAGTGGCTACAAAGAGCAGGGGACAGATCTGGGTTTGCTATCTTAGTAGTCACATGACATGATTGCCTTCTTAAATTCTCTAAGCTTCAGTGTCTTCGTCTTTAAAATGATCATTATAATATCTATTTTGCAGCATTATTGAGGAAATTAAATGATAACATGCTTGTAAAGAGAGGCTAGGGCAGTGTCTGCTACCGGGTGGATTCGGCAACCTTTCATTTTCTTCCCCATGATGCCCTCTTCCTATTGATGTCATTGTAAATTATGTCCATCATTATGATATATCATTTAACAAAACAAAAAGCATATAACAGAAAAGTAATATATCAAGGCAAAATGAGAAAAAAATGGTAATTTATAAGTTGTAAAGATCAACCTTGTTCCAACATTTCGGTTTATTTCTTCCCAACTTGTGTAATGGCCAGGTGAATTAATGAGAAATCTTACTTTTGAATTATTTAAATGCCCAGGGAAGAGAATAACAAACAGCGTGTCTTGTGCAATGTGAAAGGATTATTGATTAATGCAACTCGCAAGTTCTAAGTAGCCGGTAATACATTTTGATGTGTTAATAATTCAGAAGTATGAGC
The DNA here is from genome assembly GCA_004027735.1 of Carollia perspicillata. Classification (NCBI taxonomy): domain Eukaryota; kingdom Metazoa; phylum Chordata; class Mammalia; order Chiroptera; family Phyllostomidae; genus Carollia; species Carollia perspicillata. The sequence continues at coordinate 10,908 of PVKM010006399.1, read as the reverse complement.
ATTTTTGTTGTTGCTGAAACCACATTTGCAACTGAACCATGTGGACATGCAAACAATTGCTAGAACAGCAAGAGTTGGTCTTTCCCCTTCTGGCCTTGGATGCCTCTGCAGGGAGCCCCACCAACATAGGGTTTTCATCTCTAATAGCAAATGCTGGCTGCACCAGCCAGGCACTCAATAAAAATAAGCCAGGTGAAGGAAAATTTCACAAGGTAGTAGCAAAAAAAAAAAAAAAAATGACCAGCAAAAGTATTTTAAAAGATCAACTTGGAAAGAAAATCAATTCTAATAAACTCAACGCTTTGGGGCTCAAATATTATGAAGGTAAATACTCTTTGGAAATGCAACCAGCATGCAGCCAAAAATAGTAAATAACATTGATCAAACATAGAAAATCTCCCTAGCGTCCTCAGAGTTCACAGATAAATTGATTAACTGTTATCTCACATTCAGGACCTCCAAATTAACTGCCTGCATTTCATAAACAATTCCTAAAGGCAAAGATAAACTGTTGGGTTGAAGTAGCATTTCAGTTAAGAAGAATGGAAATTAAAATTGAAAGGGAATTGGGTTTCTTTCTTTCTTTCCTTTTTTTTTGCGAAGGATACCTCAAGCAAATAATTAGCTCATTTTAAAGAAAGAGTATGTGTATTTTTCAGGTTATCATATTACTTATCCATGCAAAGAAACTATTTAAATAGTTACATACTTTTCTAAACCTACTATTTAGTAATGAAATAAATGCCACACATTTTCAGTTTCCAAATATCTAATAGGTCATTTTAAGACTGCAACATCAAACAGAAAAAATTCTATGGCCTTACTTTCAATTGAAGTGTAAGTTGCAGACCTAGGTAATTAGTTGGCGTTGAGTCATTGCACTTGATCATTGTTTTTATTATGCAGATTTAACTGGAATAATAGTAGTGCATTACTTTGGTATGTGTTAAGCTCAGAAACCAAACATCTACACCATTGGAACTCTGCGTAAAGCAAGGCTTTTAGTTTTATTTTAATGATGAGGGGAAAAAATGCAGGGAGTCAGCTACGTTAGGCAGCATACAAGACTTTCTCAGGGAAAAACAACCACAACAAAGGTTACTACTCCCTCCTGTGTGGTGGGGAAAGCGCAGGCAGGGTTTGCAGGAATTTGTTTCTCACCTTTGAGGACAGGCTTCTGGACTTGTCCATCACAGAAACAACAGCTCTCTGTCATTTACATCTTCTCCACACATACTCCAACTCACAAAGGCTTCAGTAATTTGCTTGAGGGATAATTTGCCTTAAACTGAATTAATATATTTCTAAACTATCCAGGCTCAAGTTTCCCAGAATATAATAAAATATTAAAAGGATATATATATATTAAATATATATATCTCCCCACACAAATACCAAAGTCACTTCTAAAAATAACAGAGTGGAAATAGGGAGTAAGAAGTAATGTTTGCCAAATAAGGTTGTGTGAGCCAGCTGACCCCTTGAAAATGCTAAAGGGGACAGAGTACCTACTCTTTCTGACTGGTGGGGGCACGGGTTGTTCCTCATTTGTTCTTTCTGATTAGAACAATCACTGAGTAACAAATAGAGAATCTAAAGTTCTTTATGACTAACTCAAAATTCTGTTTAGTGGGACTTCTCTCCCCTTATGTCATGGTGTTTGGAACTTACTTTTGGGACTACTTGGTTTATCAGCAGTGGCTTTGGTGTACATAGCACTAATTACAGAACAGGTAACGTATGTGATGGTAAATACATTTTCACAGGACAAGACAATGTGGAATTTTCCAGAAAGGCTCAATTTTCTCCTACCTCCATGCAGTTGTCCCCAAACTAATCAAATTTAGATATACATGCTTTTGAAGGAAACCAAAATTTTGTCACCAGCTGCTCTTTGGATATTGATTTTAAGCTGGCTATTAAGAGATAACAGACTCAGAAAGACCATTTGACCCTCCCCCTTTCCTGCCCAAGAGGTTTAGACAGAAAAAAAAAGGCTTTGGGAAGGGACCTTTGGCTTAATCACCTGCAGTCTGTTTAGCTAGACACCCCGTGTCCCATTGTTTCTGAGTCACCTAGCAAGGATTTTCCTGCTGTGTGTGTTCCGCTGTGCCTCAACTACCTGTAAATCACCCATTCTCACTTCTGAAATCCAAGATCTCATCTCCCCTTTCTCCTTTATTAAAAAATGTTAGATCTACCCAATATTGCCTCATTGCCTTTGGAATTTTCATGCTTCTATGAATTCCCCTTGAATATATATTAAAATTTTGTTTTTTCCTATTTATTTGTCTCTGTTAATTTGATTATTAGCGCAACTAGAAGATCTTAGAAGATAGAAATAAGAGCATTAATTTTTTTGCCCCCACACTTTAAAAATACGATGATCCTTTACATAATTGTATGCCTGTATGGGTTATAGTTTCTGCGTGTGCATATGTTTTAACTTAGTTGCTCAAAAGTGATGCTAATCAAGTTTGGGAAAAGTAACATCATGCTATGGCTAGCAGCCCTTTTATGCAGGAAAAAGCACCTTTCTCATACATTAGGCAGGGACAGTGCAGAATGTACCGAGAATCACTAACCAATTTCCCTTCCTTCTAATACCAGCACTTTAGTAAAGCAATTGAAGTAGCATCCCAGAGCAGTAGGAGGAAAAAAAAAGGAGTCTTACCAGTTTCTCACACCACAGACGAAAGCAAACAAGCCCCAGCTGCTCTAGGCCAGGCAACTGGGTTTCTTAGACTCACTTCAATGAGGGGACCACGAAAGCTGAAGTCTTCCTTCCCTCGGCTTGGTTTCTCCCCAGCAACCTCTTCCAGGCTTTTTCTCACAAAGCACTCTCCTACACTGTAATCCCCTCACAGGGAAAACAGGCACACACACCAAATGACTTCTGCAGAAGCGCCCCTCCTGGGGAGCTGGAGGGGCGGGGGAAGGGGTGTTTGCTGGCATCAATTCCTTCAGGCCAACCCTCAGAGAGGCATTGACTCAGCCCCCTGTGCCCCTCAGTGACAGGACACGAAGTCCCACGCCTGGGAATAGGAGTGATCCTTGGCCAGGCATGGAGATGAGCATTTGGCTTTACTATCCCCTAAATGCCAGTCCGTGTCTCTGAGGGATGGGAAGGACAGCTCATCCTGAAACTTCATCTGAGTTCTGTACCCCTTTACAACGCCCCCTCCCAGAACAGAACAATTTACTCAGAACTTCAAAAGCCCTGGACCATTTAGAGCCACTGTTTGATTTTCATATTTCCCCCAATCTGAAAATTAACTGAAAACATCAAGAAAAAGCAGAATATTAAATTCAAAAACGTGTCTATGTGCTCTATCAAAGACACTGAAAATTACTGGTTTTACAAAAATTCATTTTTCAAAAATCATGTTTTTAGGATATTAAATAAAAGAAAATTGCTAAGTTGTCAGCCATGACCTTTTTTAAGATCCAAAGTTTACCTTATCTTCCCAGATGACAGGGGTTCAACCTTGTATTTCACAACAATATTCACACCTTATACATCCAAATCCTGTTCTAACTGAAGACAAATATCTTAGTATATTTCAGATATGGTATAGCTAATCTGGAAATCCCCCTGTCCGCTCAAGTTTTTTAAAACAAGACTTACCTGTGGATTATGTCACCTAAAACCTCGAGAGGAATAAATCAAAGAGGAGACAAGCAGATGGCACAGTTCTAGATTTTGCAATGAGGGCTATTTGCCTTGGATTCATTATTTCTAAGGAGACGCTGCTGGGCTTGTGCCTGTGTGCGGCAGGCAGTATGCCATTCGAGCCTCTGAAACAAAATAAATTGGCTTCACACCACCAGCTCCACTACATACTAACACTTCAGAATGCCCAAGCTGGGGTATGCTGCCTTTTTCTGTAGTGACCCTGCATAGAATCAGAGGTGACGGTTTGATGGATGAGTTTCCCGAGAGACAATGCAATATGTGACATCACGGTCTGGCTGCACCCCCTAGCCCAGGCCCCATTCAGCCTCTCCTCTCTTGAAAGGAAATTGCCTGTTTGGTGACAATGCCATCTCAACAACAAAAATGAGCCTGGGGTATAGAGCAAATGCTGTAACTTATGTATCCCTCTTAACTTCAATTTTCTGACCACCCTTGGCCAGGGGGATGGAAGTAGGGTGAGGTGTGAATGTACTGCGTGGAGAATTCCGACAAGACCAAACAAAAGCGAAGATCTCAATATGCTAAAAGTTTACCACCTGACAGCAAATCTGTCGTCTCCAAAAAAAAAAAAAAAAAAAAAAAAGAACAGTGTTTTTTTTTAAACACCTACACAATGGTACTAATGTCTTTGTTACTTGCAGTAACTTGCAAAAACTCTAAAAGTTTAAGAACATTTACAATAACATTATATGAAAGCAACTGCAAAGATATTTAAAGTATGACTATACTTTCGGACTTAACTGTAACTCATTTAATATCACATTTTTCTTGATTATAAAAGAGTTCCCTTCTTTTCATTATCAAGTAATACACAGCTTTTGAATTAACCATGGCCATTTTGCTCTATTCTGTGTCTTAGTTGTTTTCTGTACCAGTATGCACCACTAGTCTTAATATTTTAAATAATAGTTGGTTAATTCATTTAAACTTCTAATACAAACTTACTTGCAAATAAAAAGCTCTAATATCTTTACAGCTCTCATCTTTTGATTGATTGATTTATTTTTATCCATTATTTTTTTTTAGAGAGAGGGGGACGGAGGGAGAGAGTGAGAGAAATATCAATGTGTGGTTGGTTGCCTCTCACGTGGCCCCCACTGGAAACCTGGCCCACAACCCAGGCATGTGCCCTGACTGAGAACCTAACCCACGACCCTTTGGTTCACAGCCCTTGCTCAATCCACTGAGCTATATCAGCCAGGGCTCATCTACTTAAATATCAGATATTCAATACAAGGAGAATAAGAAATCTAGACACTATCTCATCTCTATCATCTATGGCTCTATCATATCTATCTATCTATCTATCTATCTATCTATCATTGATAAGCCTATCTACATAAAAATAAAAAACTTTTACATCACAAAAAACTGCATAAGCAAAGTTGAAATAATTGATGAACAGGGCAAAGGGTCCATCTCCTTCATATTTAACGAATGTCTACAGTTTGAAAAGAGAAAAAAAGACTACCACCTCAAGGAAAAAATAAGCAATGCTTATGAAACAACAGACATCTGACATTGCTCTCTGTAGTTACATGGTACTTTGCTGTGTAGATATGCTACAGATTAACCAGTCTTCTGCTGGACATTTCTGTGGTTTCCATTATTTTGCTTGAATGTGTGACATTTTATGCTTGTGATGCTGATTCTGTGGAATATATGCCTGGAGGTGCTACTCCTGTTATCTAGTGCTCTGTTGCAAGCCACCTGGATACTTAATGGCTTAATACAAGTCATATGCATTTTGCTTATTAATCTGTGATGCTTGGCCCTGGCTGGCGTGGCCCAGTGGATTGAGTGCCGGCCTGCAAACAAAATGGTCACTGGTTCGATTCCCAGTCAGGGCACATGCCTGGGTTGTGGGCCAGGTCCCCAGTGGGGGCCCTCGAGAAGCAACCATACATTGATGCTTCTCTCCCTCTCTTTCTCCCACCATTCCCCTGTCTACAAATAAATAAATAAATAAAATCTTTAAAAAAAATCTGTGATGTTTGGAAGGGTTCAGCAGTGACAGCCACCTCTGTTCTGCTTGGCTTCAGCTGCTGTGGCTTAAAGGCTGGAGGGTGTGGTTATTTGAAGACATGCTCATCGCAAGGGTAGCAGTTGATGCTGGCTGTTGTCTGTTGGCTACAACACCTACACACAGCCTCTCCTATGTGGCCTGGACTTCCTCACAACATGGTGGCTAGGTTCCAAGGGTGAGAGTCCCAAGAGAAGGCTAGGCAGAAACCATGTCACCTGTTAAGATCTCTCATAGAATTCATGTGGTGTGACTTCTGGTAAATGTGTCAGTCATAAAACTTCATCCAGATTCAGGGTAAAGGCACATAAATTCTACTTCTTGGTGTAACACGTAACATAAATTCTTGGTTTCACATGGCATGATTCAGAAAGTGAGGGGGCAGTGAATGAAAAGATTGTTGTTGCCATTTTGAAAAGTATAATCTGCTGTAATTATGCAACCCTTAAAATAATATAACAGATCCAAATTTATTGACATGGGAAGATATTCAAATGATAGCGAATGCTGAGTTGACAAAATAGAAATAACACTGGCATGTAATAGATTCTCAACGTTTGCTGAATAAATCTTCATATAGAAATGAATTATGTGTTATGTTTGTGTTTATATTAAAAACATTCTAAGAGAAGCTACATCAAAATGTGAACATGGGTTATATTTCTATGATAGGATTACAGTTTAACTTTTTAAAGAGACTGAGTTTATAATATTCTTGTAATGAATGTTCATAGAAAATTAAAAGATATTTCAAAATGAACCTCAGAGGACAATAATCTAAGTTGATTGTCAGAAAGGTTGACCTAATTTTTTTTTTTAGATAATTGAAAGCTAATTAGACTGCACCATGGCGAAGTACCTTTTCTTTTTTCTGCTTATTGAAAGAATTTGTTGTTTAGCTATCTGTAAGAATTTAATTGAGCCCTGGCTGGTGTGGCTCAGTGGATTGAACACGGGCCTGCAAACCAGAGGATCTCAGTTCGATTCCCAGTCAGGGCACATGCCTGGGTTGCAGGCCAGTTCCCAGCAGGGGATGCACAAGAGGCAATCATACTTTGGTATTTCTCTCCCTCCCTCCCTTCTCTTCCCCTCTAAAGATAAATAAATAAAATCTTTTTAAGAAAGTTAAAAAAATTAAAAAGAAAAAAGAATTTAATTGATGTAAAGTATTTAAAGGATATAAGAATAACTTTCTTTTTCATTTGTAACAAAAAGAGCACCAGCAATAAAAATATTTTAAAAAATAAGATATTTGTTTTTAACAAAGATTTTATTTATTTATTTTGAGAGAGGGGAAGGGAGGGAGAAAGAGAGGGAGAGAAACATCAGTGTATGAGAGATACGTGGATTGGCTGCCTCTTGCATGCACCCAAATGGGGACCTGGCCCATAACGTAGGCATGTGCCCTGACTGGGAATCGAACCAGCAACCTTTCGGTTTGTAGGCCAGCAGTAAGTCCACTGAGCCACAACAGCCAGGGCAAGATATTGCATTAAAATAAATATAATTTGTATTCAAATTAGTCATGGGTGAGAATAATAATACTCACATTTTTCATTTTCATTACATTTATTAGGGTGATATTAGTTCAAAAACCATATTAGTTTCAAGTGTACAACGCAACAAATCATCATCTGAATACTGCATTGTGTGTCCATCATCCGAAGAAAAGTCTTTCCCATCCCCATTTATCCCCCCTTTGCCCACATCCAATCACTGAATTAGTAGGATATCGTTCAATGGGGACCAGGATATCAGAACAGAAAAATTGTGGTGTGCATGTAATAGACTGTGTTACACTATCTCTAACTTTTTCCCGAACACTAATATTTTAAAAAGCATATGAAATACAACTTATTTTTAGAAGCAAACTTGCTAACTTCTCATAACAGAAAAACTTTGAAAGCACTCTTAAACCAAGATTTTAGAAATGATACATGGACAAATTTGAGTGTAGAATTTCCTCTTGTGATAAGAGCAATAGTCATGAGTGTCAAATTTGGGTTACTGGATGAAGCTGGATTAGACAATCCTGATATAATTAGAGTCATTTGTGTGACACTAGGAGAATATAATTTTAAGTAAATTTAAAATCTGGTTTAACAGTAATTTCCTTTTAGCAATTTTTTTCATGTTATATTCAACTGTAGAGATTTCCTTTTACTTGACCCCAACTGAAATCTCTGATACTTTATGCTAAAGCTTTTCCTTCAACTCTTGAAAGATCACTCCTCTAAAAGAATGCATGGATGAACTAAGCCCTGACTCAAAAGGAGTTTCACTGTCAACTCTTAATGACAAAATCATTAACATCCTGAATAAATACAGTTCCTCTTGTTTCTGGAAGCTACTGGTGTCTGGCCCTCCTCTTTGGAATTGGATCATTATTCACTCAAATCACGGACAGACATGCATATACACATACATAAACTTTATTCATCCAGGGAGTGGACTGCCAAGGTCCAGCCTTTTTGAAGGCCAGGGTATTTCTGCAGAGAAAGAACCATACTTCCTCTTTCTAAAATGATTTTCTTATTTGTAAGTAAACTGCTTTAAATAAATAAATGCCCAATATATAAAATTTGATATTTAAAAAAATCAAAGAAAAAAGCCATCTATAATTAAAAACTGAAGTGATAACCACCATAACAGTTAGATACACTGATGTATAGATAGATAGATGACAGCTAGAAGATAGAGATAACACTCAACTGAGTTCATAGTGGATATGTACACATTTTTACATCATGTCTTTTTAAGTGTCATTGTTTTTGATCCTTTAACAACTTTATTCAGGTATAGTTTATATATCATAAAGTCTGTCCATTTTAAATGACTTTTAGTAACTTTGCCAAGTTCTGCAACAATCACCAAAATTCAGTTTTAGAATATTTCCATCACCTCAGTAAGACACCTACCTGTGCTCATTTACAGTTTATCCCTGTTCCTATCCCCAGGCCCAGGGAACTCCTTCCTGTCTCTATAGATCTGTCTTTTCCAGACATTTCATCGAAATAGAGTCATACTATATGTGGGTTTTTGTGTGTGGTTTCTTTCACTAAATAAATTGCTTTTGAGTATCATCCATGTACTAACACGTGTCATTACTCCACTGGTACTCTTCAAGAAAACACAGGTTTAAAACCACTTCTTTAGGTCTTCATTTCTTTATAAAAACTCCTGTGTCATGGAAAAATTGTATTAAATAAATAAGCATGCTTTTCTCTTGTTTTTTTAAAAGGCTTTTACTTATTTATTTTTAGAGAGAGGGGAAGGGAGGGAGAAAGAGAGGAAAGAAATATTCATGCGTGGTTGCTTCTCATGCACCCCCTACTGGGAACCTGGTCTGCAAGCAAACAAGTGCCCTGACTGGGAATAGAACGGGTAATCCTTTGGTTTGCAGGCCAGCACTCAGTCCACTGAACCACACTAGCCAGGGATGCTTTTCTCTTGCTACTATGAATTTTTTTACACAGACTCAATGCTAAAAACTTAGAAGCCTAGAAGATAAAGATATTTCTCTAGAAAGCAGGCTGACTGTTTGCGGGGGTGGTGGCAGGATCAAGGCAAAAGAAAAAAGAAAAAGAACTCCTGGACACTGACAGTGGTGTGGTGACTGTGGGGGAGGAGGGAATGGATGAAGGTGGAAGAGGATATGTGGGGGATAAACAGTAATGGGAAAAATACAACAAAAATAAGCTATTAAAAAGATGTTTCTCCTCTCTTCCAAAAGTATTTATATTTGGCTGAATTATTCCACAAATATATTTTAAGTGGTGTGTGTGGTTCCACTGTCCTAGATGATGAGTTCACAGTAACATACAGGAAATGCAGAGCTGCTCCTGCCTTCCCAGGAGTTGCAGTCTATTTGGAAGAAAGACACTGAACGTGAGGGAATAACAAAGTGAATGAGAACTATGGAATGGGAGGTACAAATAGCATTAAAGCATGGGGCAGCCCTGGCTGGTGTAGCTCAGTGGATTGAGCACAGGCCTGCATACCAAAGGGTTGCTGGTTTGATTCCCAAGTAGGCTACATGCGTGGGTTGGGGACCAGGCCTCCAGTGGGGGTTGCTTGAGAGACAACCCCACATTGGTGATTCTCTCCTTCTCTTTCTCTTTCCTTCCCCCACCTCTAAAAATAAATAAATAAAATCTAAAAAAAGAAGAACATGGAGCAGCAAAATATGACCTTTTCTATGGTTCTGTGTGCACCCTCTTGGACCTCCACAGTTGGTATAATTATTACTTTAGGCTGAAGGCATTCAGGATTCAACAGATGCAGACAGAAGTCTTCTAAGAGCTTCTGTTATCTGACTCAAAGCAGAAACTTCTGAGACATTAGGATTGTCAGAAATTCCCTCTTGAGGATGGCTTCTACTCCAAGGAGAGAGACTAAGAGTAAACCTACCATAAACCCCCTCTCCAGGAGAGTTTCAAGGTCACACACACACAAAATGGTAAGACTGCTCACACCTGCATAAGCACATCTTATCGTAAGATTTCTCAAATATCCTAATTGTTCTCCTAAAAACCCATTTGACTTTCCCTAAAGAAACCTATTTGTTCTTCCCCTAGAAGTCTTTCCTCTGCACTCCATTTTCCTAAGTAAAGGCAGATAAGCCCCACATTCTAACTAACCACTCCTTTGAGTTACTCATCACCGAGCACTCACATTGCACATGTCAATAAACTCTGTCTCTTGCATAAGCCTCCTGTCATTAAACCTAAGAGGGTAAGAGTAACAGGTTTTCCTCCCCAATAGTTTTTTCAGAAGAATCAACTTTCGTGAAGAATACATAGGCATTCACCAGGTAAGGTGGGAGGGATGGTGGAGAGTGTTCCAGGGAGACACTTGTACAAAGACCAAGAAATAAGAAACACTTAGAGCGATGGAGTTGAAAGAAGTTCTTCAAGTCTAGAATGTGAATTTTACAAGGAAGGAAGAAGAAATAGATGGAAACAAACAGGCAGGGGTTGGGTTGTGCTGTCTAATATGACAGTCACCAGTTCCATGTGGCTATTGAACACTTGAAATATAGCAAGTCCGAGATGAGCTATAAATGTAAAATTACACTCCAGAGTTCAAAAACTTAGTAAGAAATAAGAATATAAAATCAGGGCCAAGATGGAGGCGTAGGTGGAAGCACTGTGCCTCCTCTCACAACCAAGATTAAGGACAACAAATA
>PVKM010006398.1:0-44399 GCA_004027735.1 Carollia perspicillata | reverse complement strand
ATTTTTAAATGTTGCAAGTGAACATGAAACCTCAGTTAATATCTATAGATGAAAATAACATACAACAAATTAATAAATTAAGTGAGGGAAGAGCATTACGTAAATTAATGTGTTAGGAATCTGGCTGGACTGATTTTCAAGAGTTAATTTAATTATCTAATATTTTTATGATTAACTATAGAAGTGGGAACTAATTGGGTTCCTGCAGTGAAAGGTATGCAATTAACATACAAGTGAAGAAACCAAAGCTCTTTTAAATTTAACAGTGGCCCTTTATAACTTTAATTAAGCAGACCATCTAATTGATAATAAATGATTGACCCTGTATTTTTGTTCATTACTTTTCTCTCTTCCAGATTTTAGTCATTGGTGTTTGGCTGTGACAAACACTTGTGATTCATTTGTCAGGGGATCTTGTGTTTCAAGATGCTCATGCTGATGCTAATGCTGATGGTGACTTTTCTCTGTGTCTCCAAATACAGCTACAAAGTCCAGTCACTTGTACCTTCAGTACTGTTCTCATTTGACTGGCCTTCAATCTGTGGTCAGAGCTTCCTGTCATTGTATCTTACTCGACGTTTGAATTCCTAGTTGGCCCAAAGCACTCGTTCAATTTTAGCAGCTTCACATTTTTTAAGTTCTTATAACAGAGACCTGACTAATCCCATACCTTCCCGCCTCTGTCCAACCAGGCATACCTACTTACAAACACCAGGACACCTTTAAGGTATTCTGTCCTCTTTATGAGTACTAATTGCACAGCCCCCTCTGGAATTAACTTGAAAGCTGGGTCTGCCTGAGACAGGATGGTTTAAGACAGCTTCAAGATGGAAGGCAGTCCAGGTTGAGGCCCCAAATCATTGAAGTTTGACCGATGTGGTGTTCAAAGTCATCCCAGGCTCATTATACTCTACCTATAGACTGTTAAACTTAAATTTAGTAGTTCAGAGAAAATCAGTTTCTAACCTAGTAGGAGTTAGTGACTGATTTTGCTGGAGAAAACCACCGAACATAATAAAAAACTGTTTCCATGGGCCTCACTGAATAGGCTGACAATGGCGAAAAGTTATTCCTTTATTGGTAGATTATCTCTCTCTTCCCTTCAGTGTTTTTTCATCCTCCCCTAATTGGATGTGCTGTGTAAAGTCCTCATTTCGTGTATCAGGTCATGCATTTTTTTCAAACGCTATTTCAAAGAAAATAACCAGCCTTAAAAGGTTGTCTCCACTCAGAATCCCAGCTACTGCTGCTCGCTCTCAACCCAAAGTCCTGCAGGCTCTTCCGACTCCATGTGCCCTCCATGGCAACTTGAAACACCTCCTCCTTATATTTTCATCATCTCTTTATTGGCATCATCATCTCCCTGGGCATTCAAGTCAGACAGCTTGTTCCCTCCTCTCTGATTATACATTCCTCTATTTTTCCAATTCGTCACCGCTCACCCCCACCCCCCACATACTCACGTACTGAAAGGTTTCTCACCTGCTCTACTTCCTGCCGAGATTACTACAGCCTTCAATCTTCTTTTTCTGCCTTCAGTCTTGCTGGAGCCATTTTAGCTTCTTAACAGATTAGACCCATCATCAATAAACATCTCCTGATGTAAATGTCTACTGGGGTTGGAGAAGGGAATACCATGGGCCTGCATTCCTTTGTGCTGTGTTGGCCCACCAAGGGTGGGGGCTGGAGGAAGGGGGAAATGGAGCCGAGCTACAGGTTTTCTGAGGCCTTCAGTCTGGAAGTCAAAACCTATTTTTTGCCTGAAGAAACCAAGACCCTGGCTACACCAGAATCTTAGACTCTGAAAGGGAGAGGCAAGTCTTGATCATCAAAATCATGGTACTTGCCAGAGTCACTTTCATGCCCAACAAAAATATGAAATCAGAAATAGAGCGTGTGCTTCGAGCAAAAACAGACAGGGAAAAGATAATACCTGAAAAAAGCAACTCATGGACTCTGGGGCCATCTGAGGTCTTTCAGGAAACTCTTTTTCAGTTATTTTTGTTACCTACTGTCCTTGGTGCCTGAATTTCCACATAACAATTTATCTCTCTAACTAATGTACTGCTTTCTGCAAAAACATTTTTTTGTTGTTGTTGAGAAAGGCCATATACTCAGCAATTAATGTCAACTATCTCTCTATTCTCCTTCCTTTTCTCCTTTACCACTTTCTCTCTCCCCTCTCTCTCCCCTTTCTACCTTCTTTCCTTCCCTTCATCCTTTACATTGGGCTTTCCCCCCTTATCATAATGTTTCTGGGTTCATTTATGTTGTATTATATATCAATATTTCCTTTTTTTACATGGCCAAATATTAGGCCACCATATAGATAATACCAATTATGTTTCTCCATTCATCAGTGCAATATTTTAGCTGTTTCTACTTTGGGGCTGTTATGAATAGTGATATTATGAATATTCATATACAAGTTTTTGTGTGGACATGTGTTTTCTTTTCTCTTACATATATACCCAGGAGTGGAATTGCTGAGTCATGTGGTACCTAACTGTTTTGTGAGTGGTCACACCATTCTGCAATCTTGCTAGCAATGCACGTAGATTTAACCTCTCCACGTACTCATGAGCACTTTTTTGTCTCTTTGATTACAGCCATCTTAGCGAATGTAAAGTATCATTTCCCATATTGACTGTTAAGTCTGGGTATGGTTCTAGAATCTAAATCTTTATTTGTTTTCTATAAATTTTATAATTCATCAGGGTTCCCCTTAAAGTATTTATATTCCAAATCCTTGCAATGTGTTGACAGTGACTTGTATTTAAGGGGAAACCTAAGAATAATAGTAAAGATTTAATGAACACTCACCAGGGGCCTGGTCCTGCTCCTCACAACTACCCTGTCCATCTTGACAGAAAAATTTAACCATGTTAATGTATTATTCTGAAAGCTCATTAAACAAAACACAAGTACTTAAAAATTTATTTATAAAACTGATATTCCTAAGTCGCTCCTTTTCCCCAAATATCCACTTTCATTTCTCCCTTGAGTGCCCATCAATATTTCCTATTACAAAGGGAATTGTTTTTCCAGAAGCTTTAGCACACTGCAAGCACACATGGTGAGTCTATTAAGCTCACAGTACCCCAGAGGGTAAGGGGGAAAGCAGAGACCTTAACGTGCTATTGAAGGTTTAAGCAAGTTCTCAGCACATAGTCCCTAACCAATGGCTTTCTCAGTAAAAGAGAGGGTGGGTGTTGGTGAGGAGTGAGGGAGTGGTTGTGAAACCGATTCCAGGATTGTACCATCCAGGGCGATCCTCCCAGGATGAAAGGACAGCTCTTGAATTGAGTGGGCGAGGACTCACTTGCTCCATTAAAGAGGGCAGATTATTTTTTTACTTCTGAAGCTTCAACACAAGAGAATAATCATCCAAAAGGGATGATTCTTTCTCATCGTATACTTTTATTCTATACATGCTCAAAAGCCAGCATGTGCAAAACCATTTAGCAAAATGCCACTATGGGGCTCGTGGTTTGTGATTTTACAGAAACAACAACTAAAGGCTGTGCTGCACCTTTTAAATTATGCACTAAAGGGTTCTGAGTGAGATTGAAAAATAAGAGTAAAACCTACACTCCCAGCAGGCAAATATTGCTTGACATTTTTAATAATAATGAAACATACGACCTCAGTGGGGCTAAACTAAAACACATTTGCATGTCAAAGAATAGGTTCTATTTAATTTGTTTAGGTTTCTTTGCCAACTTTTCTCTTTCGTATGGAATGACTTCAAGGTTACAAAAAATATAATAAATGTCTAAATGGTTGGGGGAAGGTATGAACACAGGTGAAAACTATTGATTTTCTAATCAGACTTTGGAAGGTAAGACATCTGTATGCAAGAAGTGACTGCTACCCTTTGCTTCTTTAATGCAGTTTTATTTTCAGAAAGTAAAAATGAAACCAAAGTATTGGCCAGCTTACACTTATGTAATATATATTCCCCTGACCGTGCATAAATGTAAGAGCTTACACTCTGTTCCTTGCCCTGAGGCGGTTGGCGTAATTGCCACATTTTGACCTTCCCTTCAGAGAAATGCTGTGACAACAACCTCCTGAGGTTTAACACTCATGGGTTTGTCCAGCCGTTCTTATTCGTTCCTTTCTTCAAGAGAAAAGAGAAAAATCACGGCTGTGATTTATAGGGAAATTGGCTTTCACAGGTTCAGATTTTGAATTTAAGCAATGTATTATGTAACTTTGGTTAATAAGCCTGAATGTTTAGTGATATAAAACAAAACAAAAAATTATAATTTTAGAAAATCAGTTCTTTCTATATTATGATTGGTTTTTATTTTTCTTTTAGTAAGTTGAAAAGTACTTTTAATGACTGCTAAGTCTATATAAAAGGATAAAAATCTTCTGTAGAGTTTTCTCTTTTTAATTAATGTCATAAATCTTTCATGGTGGAGAAAAGGTATTGAAAGAGACTAATTTATGCTTAAAATATTATTTCAACTTATCAGCAAAGCATCATGTGGACTTGTGGCTACACGATTCAGTTCATTGTAACAATGCCTGAAAGAGAGTACTGAATTTTTCAAGAGAGTACACTTGACTGACAAACATTTTCCAAGATTAGTATTTTGTTGAACTGACCTTCAATGCACAGAAGAAATGTTTGAATTCTGTTTCAGGTCATGTGTGGTGTAAGGTCCCTGTTTGTCTGGATTTGTTCTCTTCTTGACTGTTGTCCGGGCTGAGGTGAGATCTATTTCTCAGGGTGGGACTGAGTGCACCCAAGTTACTAGGAACTCAGGTATTTGAACAAGGATATGTAGGTGCCCAGATGAGTGGATGAAATGAATCATGACTCTACCTGGTTCCTTGGGAGTGATCGTGTTGATTTGCACATTGTGATGGCATTGGTAGAGCAATTGGATTTATGAAGTTAGATTCTCACACATAGTGAACTCTAGGTTATGGAGTCACAGCTCGTTTATAGGATTTGAATTGACTCATGAATGAATCAATTTGAAATGAGAACTTGGGTATCATTTGTTTTGCTGCAAAGTTCGGTGGAATCATTGCCCAATTCTGTGGTTTATCTTTTGGAACCCCTTCCCTCCTGGGCCTCCACAGTAGCATTTTTCCAGTCCTAGCATTCCCAATGTAGCCGGGTTTCCAATTCTGGCTCTGTCTCCCATGTACCTATTTTGGTTAATTATCTAATATCTCTTAGCTGAAGTTGGTCATTTATAAGAGGGGATGCAAATACCTATTTCTCAAAGTTATGAGGTTTTAATGCAATAATATATGTCTTCTACTAAGTAGAGAAACTTGTAACAAAAAATGCTATAGTCAGCCACAGCAGTACTACCAATACCACCAATAAGCAGTAATACGTTGAAGAAGTTATGAATTAGTAATATAACCTAATATAAACTACTAAATGTCTTCTCTGACCATAGGATAATGCCTCTCAAATGGTAAAACACCATGGCTTAGGCATAATTATATATTTACTTAAAAATGTTTTTAGCGAAGGAAATGATAAATTTCAGTACAAACTCAAATTGTTGGTTGTTTCTTGTGTATTAAGATTTTAGTATCATATCAATCCATGAGAAAGCAATATATTTTGACATGATCATGTCAAACCTGCCTTGACAAAATGCAATTTTCTTCATGTGTTTGTACAATATGACTAAATATCTGTTACTCATGCTCTGCTTTGAATATCTCCTAGACTATACAATACAGTCAATTTTTTATTTTTTAATCTAGTTTTGATTATATTATTTTTAATTGGGGGAAGATAAGATTTTTAAGGCCTACTAGAATGAGTTTAGCGTCTATGTCAGAACTGGTTACCAAAGCCTTTACATTTTTTTTATTAAACTAATGATTAATGATATTTTTCATATTAAAAATCGCTGAGAGAACTGTTAGAAGTATAATTTAGAATTTCTTTTGAAGTCCAGAACGGTGAAAAGGGATTATATGTGGCTTAAATATTCTCTGCCTGTCCTTTTCCCACACCCATGTGTCTAGAATATAATTAACCAAAGTAAGGTAGCATACCGAAATACAAACTATAAATTTAAAAGAAGAAAATAACTTCAGTTTAGTGATTTTGCAGACAAATCTCTCTATTATTTTCAGCTCTGTTGAGTTATGATTGACAAATAAAATTGTGCTGTAAAACTATGACATGATGGCCCTCGCTGGTGTGACTTGGTGAAATTTGTGCTGGTCTGTGAACCAAAGGGTCGCTGGTTCTGTTCGCAGTCAGGACACATGCATGGATTGTGGGCCAGGTCCCCAGCTGGGGGTGCATGAGAGGCAACCACACATTGATGTTTCTCTCCCTCCCTCCCCCTCTCTCTAAAAATAAATAAAATATTTTTTAAAAAGTATAACATGACAGTTTGATATATGAATACATTATGAAGGTATTTTGACCAAGTTACTTAAAACATCCATCATCTCACATATTTAACCTTTTTTTGATGCAACACTTAATTTCTGCTCCCTTAGCAAATTTCTGTATATATACTATATTAAACAATTCAGTATAATCAACTAGGGTTATTAAATAGGCCCTCAGACATTTTCTAACTGAAAGTTTATACCATTTTATCAGCATCTCTCCATTTGTTCCACCCTCAGCTCCTGGAAAACATTATTTTACCATCTGTTTCTATGAGGTCAACTTGTTGAGTTTTTTGTTGTTTTTGTTCTGCTGTTTGTTTGTTTGTTTGTTTTAAGATTCCACACATATGAGTGATTCCATACAGTATTTTCCTTCCCTGCCTGGCATATTTCTTTTGGCATAAATCACTCCAGGTTCATCCACAGTGTTTGTGGATGGCATAAATGGCAGGATCTCCTTCCTTTATGGGGTTGAACAATATTCTATTGTGTGTGTGACATTTTCTTTATCCATGCATCTGTTCAGAGACACTTAATAGGTTGTTTTTATACCTTGGCTATTATGAATAATGCTGTAGTAAACATAGGAGTACAGATAATGTCTTCTAGATAGTGATTATGGTTTCTTGAGATATACAACCAGAAGTGTGATTGTTGGATCATATGGTAGTTCTATTTTTAACTTTTGGGTAATCCCCATGCTGTTTTCCATAGGGCGGTACCGGTTTGCATTCCCACCAACAGTGTAAAAGGGGTCGATTTTCTTCACATTCGCACCAGCATATATTTACTGTCTTTTTCATAATAGATGTACCAATAGGTGTGATATGTTATTGCATTGTGGTTTTGATTTACAGTTCCCTGATGACTAGTGATGGTGAGCATCTTTTCATGTAACTGTGGCCATGTGTATGTTTTCTTGGTGAAAATGTCTGTTCAACTCCTTTGCCCATTTTTAAGTTGGGTTATTTGTTTTTGTCTGTTGAGTTGCATGAGTTCTTGTGTATTTTGGATATCAACATGTGGTTGGAAAAAATGTTATCCCATTTCTATTGGAATGTATGGAAAATTAGGAGGTCACAAGTCCTCAGAAAATATCTCAAGAAAAGGAAGAAAGCATCAGTTTTGTGTGTTTGATAAATGAACTTTGCTGACTTCCTCATCATAGGAGAAATTTTCAGCATCTGTATACAGTCTCTGAAATAAATGTGAAGCATTTGGTAAGTGCTCTGTTAAAAATATTGCCATATAACTAATTTTCTTGGGAACTCACAGTGCAAACAAGAATACAGAAACTAGTCTTGGCTCCACATGACCTTATAGTTTGTGTTCCAAGGAGCTATGTTCCATACTTTTTTTAATGTACTAAATGTTATTTCAAGTAGTAAGTAGAGAGATGTTTACAGGGAAATTCTTTCATTCAGAAGTAATAGAATGCAGAACAGGAGGTCATCTACTTCATAAAGACAGGGACAATGTCTATATATTTTTGTTCTTATATCTCAAATAGTAACTGGCACATAATAGTACTTAACACATACTCGTTGAGTGACTTAATGAATCAGGGAATAAATTAATTTAAAGCAAAAGGGAAGCTTGAAAAAACTATGGTAGCTGAAGAGTTTGACCTGTGGGAGATTGTTAAATATTTTAGATATATTATGTGTGCTCTTAAGAGGTTAATCCAGAAATAGCGATTGTGTTTTAGGCAAAGGTTCAGTTCAACATAACAAAGAATATTCTTTTGTAATTGCTGGTTCAATGGTATCTCCTGCTAGCATATGGGCTCTCTGAATTTATGTCCATGTGTGTCTATGTCACTATCTAGTCAAATGTCTCTCAAAAAATGAGCCTTTTGGTGTATGTTTGCATAAGTGAATGTATAAATAATTATTAAATTTGCCTGACTGTATAGGAATAGTAGGTGTTCTAGAATTGTCCAAATGATTATACAGCTTGGGTATGCAGCAAGGATTAAAGCATAGAGGGTGGAATACAGAACACACAGTGTCAATCTCTCTAGTCTAACTTTGATCTTCTAGGATTCTATTTAATCAGAACAGGTGTTTTCCTGCATGTCAACTACTTTGTTTCTCTAGTTGTTAGGTAGGGAAATTTACCTTCCTTACCTTCAAAGCCTCTCCAAAGAGTCACAATACCTTGATCAATGGTAAGGAGAAAAAGCTATGTGATTTCAGCTGCAGCCAAGTATGGAGGAATCTATTTTTATATTGGGACTTAATCTAAAGGTTGTCTCCTTCTAGAAGATCATCCATCTTGACTGCAATCTTGTTACCTAGCTTTTAGAAGATTCATGTTGTTCAGACCAATAGTCAAAGCCTCGCTTGGGAGCATAACTTAATAAAAGGTTATCCTAAATGATGCCAGAAAGGCTTCTGTAGAATTCTCATCGTAGAACCAAGGCAATAATTGTGGGAGATGTAAAAATGACCTAACTTATTACATATGTACATATGGGGTTTCTATAAAAATATGGAGGACAGATTGGGCACTTAAAACTCATATTCCATCTTGAGGTAAGGAAAGGGGAATAGAGGGGTGACAATTTGAGACATCAAAGGGCAAGAAGGCAATTCACATAGAGATAGAAAAGTAAATGTTTGGTAAATACATGTTTGCCGGACCATGTTTAACAATGGGACACAGAGAGGACTTTGATCAGAGGGACCGTGCCAGGCTCCTCTTTGTCTATCACACTAGTCCATATTAACCTATACTTACCTATGTACGATATCTCCCTTCCTAGAGCAGGTCCTCTATCTGAAGTCTTCTAGGCAGTTAGAGGGGAAGGTCGAAGGTTTTTCCTGTCTTTTCTTAAAAATAACCAGCTTAAAATAATCAATATCCCCAAAAGCATATTTTGGGGTGGCAAACTCTGCTTCCCTTCACAACCAGTAGACTTCATATCATTAAATGCTCCTAAAGTATTACTCCTGCGTATCACCTGGAAGCTAAGTGTCACTCTGTTGGCTGTAAAGTATGTGCATGTGTGTCGTCCTTGTGGACAGACGATGACAGAGAACTATAACCGCCGTGTCCTTAGTGTCTGTTATCCTTTCAAGAGAGCTTTTCATTGAGAAGAAGAAGTCACACTAATTGGATTTTTTTCCTGAGTGGAAACAGTTTGAAATTGAAAGACATCCCCAGAGCAAGTACATAACTCTCCCTTTCAACTCAGAAGAGATTCTCCAATTTAAAAACAATACTTACTGAGATTTCTTCATCTGCCTGGAGATGACTGTGTGGCACCCAGACAACTGCAGCTGGCTGACTTCATTTGACTTCCCAACCACACATCAACAGGCAGAAATGCAATTTTAACTATTTTTATTATCCTTCACCTCATTATATTGGATTTTTCAACACACGAAAGAAAAAAATAGTACAGAAAGCAGTGAGTACAGAATATTAAAAGATCAGTAAAGATAAATCATTAAAACATCAAAGTAGAGACTCTAAATGACACAGTTACAATGGAACTTGCCCAAAAAACCTTCATCCATCATGAAATCGTACATACACATTTATAAGCTCTCTCTTTAGGGAAATGAGACAAAAAGAAACAATAACTGCTTGGTTTTACATAGCACTTTATTTTGTGTAGTAGTTATCACTTTAAAAGTGCATTCTTCTGGTATTATATAATTTTTATTTGGTGTAACAATCAAGCGACATTCCCAGGGTCTCCCAGTGAGTTCTTCACAGAAACTAGAGGAGTGATCTTAAAGCTCTGTGGGTTCCAGTACCACAAACAGAGATGCCCATTCTGGTAAAATTTTGCTATTAGCTTCTTGGAATTTTCAGATCTTTAGAGCTTATCCTTTAACTCCTTATTAGACACACTTCCTTACATGAGGGTCATTTCCAAGTTCAACATTTTGAAGGCTGTAGTTTTTGGGTCCAACCAACATAATAATAATGGTATACGAAAAAATAATTTAAAAAATTATGGAGTCAGAGGGGATTGAATTTATATATTTTGTGTATGTGTTTGAAGAAATGTGAATGGTGTCCTGAAAATACCTGGCATAATTATGCTCTCATTTTAGAATTTTTGGAAAGTAAGTGCAGGATGAGAATCGGGAGCTTCTCTTTATCTGCTATTGTGGGTCAGTGCTCTTGAATGCAGGTTTGGGGGCCAGCTCCCGCTTTTGAGAAAGCGTTCACCAATGAAGTTATAAAAATTAGGACAGCACAATTATTTTTAATAAAGCCAATTTTTCGGATGTTCTATATTCTGAAAGTATCTCCTTTCCACTTTTCAATGATGATTTCTCCAGTGGCATCCCTTAATGAAATGTAAACATTTA
The DNA here is from genome assembly GCA_004027735.1 of Carollia perspicillata. NCBI lineage: Eukaryota > Metazoa > Chordata > Mammalia > Chiroptera > Phyllostomidae > Carollia > Carollia perspicillata. The sequence goes on along the minus strand of PVKM010006398.1, from coordinate 33,675 downwards.
TCATGATCAAGGACAGATTAATTTAGTCACATTGTTTATTTTAATCCCCAAGTTGTATAACCTGAGATGTGTTCATTAGAAGCTAGGAGTCTCACTTTTTTAAAGAAATCTGTAAATTAAGGATGATAATAGTAACTCCTTAGGGTCAGTGTATGAATTTTGTGGCCTGGTAGTTTGGATAAAAGACTTATCCTATTCCCAGCTAATAGGAAGGACTCAAAAATTGTTATCATTTGTATTAGCTTGTCCAGGGCCTTTTTAGCACATGTGATTTCATAACACTTGAAGCAGTACACTTAATCTTTTTTTAAAAATAAGTCTGTGCTTTTATGGGCTACTTGAGAGGGATGAAGCGGGAGGAGTGGGTGGCCCCAGCACCAGACTGACCATGATTTACCAGGTTGTAGGTGATGGAGAATTCACCCAGGTTGTGACCAATCGTCTCTGGCTTGATCTCCACCTGGTTGAAGGTCTTGCCATTGCACATCTTACTATCATCTGTTTACCATGCTGCCCACTATCTCTGGCTGGATGATCATGTCTTGCACATGCACCTTCACCACTTCAGGCTTTTCCATGGGAGGTGCCTCCTTCTTGGCCTTGCTCAGGTGCTTTAGCAGTGAGCGCTGCTTCCTCTGCAGGCCTGGGTTCAGCCGCCTCCCATGCCCGGCACTGTAGAGCTGCATCAGCTACTCATGGGACTAGTCAAGCAGCTGGTCAAGATCCACACCATGGTAGACCGCATGGTCCACTCCTTCTGCTCCACTGCCACCATCTTGTAGGTCCTTTGGAAAGGACTACCCCTATCTTTTTTTTCTAAATAGCTCTTATTTTGTGTGTCACTCTGAGAATGTTCCATCTTCTAATTACCAAGAGGAGCTTGTTGGGAACTGCCCTGCCTGGTTTCAGGAGCTGTAAATGCCCCCAAGGCTAAGGCTGAGTGAGCAACCTCTGGACCATAAACCACTAAGTAGGCAGAGCTTATCTCCCTGGAAGGAGCACCACTTCTGCTCCTTTTTTCATAACTGGCCCCCAATGCTTGATCAGTTAGCCTGACAGGTAAGATTCCCCAAAGGGGGAATGACCTAGGACAGGCATGATCATGTGGAGGCCCCAGGGAAGGACTTAGGGGACTATGGAGAAAAGGGGTGCTGGACCCTTGCCCCTCAACTTTGATGAAGCCTGACTCCCCTGAGTCCACGAGAAGTTTCTGATAATTCCTTGGCTACCTTGCCTCCTCTGCTCGGCTTAAGCCTGAAACAATGACAGAGCGTGGTGCAGCCCTGTGCTGGATAGGGCAGGCTCCCCGGGTAATCAGGCCTGAGAAAAGATATGTAAATTCGTGTGACACCTGCTTTGCTAAGAGTGCTTTCAGTTAAATGATAAAGACCTGAGCAAGAATCACTTTACTTTCCAAAGTTTCATAGCCTTTTAGCTGACAAACCCTAAATCAGAATAAACCCTAATGGTTCCTTATCTATCACCTAATCTTTACTGCCTGAGAATGATTAATAAGTTGTACCTGAATTCCTGCACAAGAAACCTAATAAAACCGCTGTCCAGGCAAGGGTCAGCGCACTCTCCCCTTGAGAGAGTTGCCAGGCTGCTCCTGGGCACTCTCCCCTTGAGAGGGTGGCCAGGCTGCTCTGAGGCACTCCCCGCTTGAGACAGTAGCCGTGCAGTCCCTTTTTCCTCCACAGGACTCAGTAGTCCATGTGAATTTGTCTCATGTCTCATCCATAATGCCGTGGGCACTGTGAGCCGGTGCCTGTGACAGGAGCTGGCTGAGTTTGGCCAAAGCATGGTTGGAGAAACTTAAGAATACTGGTTTGGAACAAGAAGGCCTGGATTACCATCCCAGCTCCAACTACTAACTATTACAAGCTCTGTGCCTTGAGTGTCAGTTAATTGCTCTAAGCCTTAGATGCCTTACATAAAATGTGCAACCAGAACACCCCAGAGGGTTTTCAAAGGACTAAATGAGGTGTCCCCAGAATGTTCCTAGTGTATTTCCCATCACTTGGTATTCTTTCAGCATTAGCCCAAATTGAGGACAGAAGGAGTTCCCCATATGTCATGTTTACTATTCGATAATGGGACATCTCCTTGAATATTTGGGTATTTGAGATTTCCTACCACTGTTTATCATCTTAATAACTCAATTTTCTCTGTAATTACCTGTGCAACTACAGTTAAACCCTGAGGGGGTACGTGTGAGGATGGTCACACCCTTCAAACACTGTTAGCACGATCTCCTCTGTAAGAGTAGAACATCTCTCCTTGGTTCATGGGAAATACTTGGCCTCCTAGTGGAGTCCCTGGAATGTATGAATTGTTGCTTAGTTACCCTGGTAGTGTGGGCTGAGTCATGCTGATGGGACTATAGGTTCTGAGTGAGAACTCCCCAAAATAACCTGTATCAGCATTTCCCAAAAAGTAATGTTCAGAGCATTCATCCCAGGAAATGTTTTTTAAAAATGGGCTCATTCCCTGAGGTCCTGCAAGATGTCACCCTCAGGAAAGTCATGTGGACTGAGCTCTAAAACGAGCTCATAGAGGGGCTCTGATTTGGACCGTGTACAGGACCGTGTACAAATCAGTGATCCCCCACCTGGATTCTATTTTCTTCCTTTTGTGTTATTAAAGGGTAGAATTCTAAGAGATGATGCCCTAAGTCTTTCCTAACTTTGATGCTTTTGCCTCTATGAATACATATTTATCTATTTTCTTTATTTTTTCCATAAAATCACCAGATAATGCCTTGACTGTTATTGGCATGATATCAGCAATAGCATTATTTAAAAAATTTCTTTGTTTCTTCCATGAACATCCAGTAGTTATTTTCTAATTCTTTTGTTTTCTAACCCAAGCCTGTGTCTGCTGGAATTAAAATAATAATTAAATATAAGAAGGAAACAACCATGAAATTTTAATTATGTCTGTCTTAGGGATTACAGATAATTTTCTATGCTTCGTTTTACTCCTCATTTGTTATATTTCCCATAATAAACTGGTATGTGTTTTATACCTTAACAATTAAAATGAATTAAAATAAGATTGTTAATGTTCTGATATAATTTATTCTCATTTGTCCTGGTGCTATTTTCTCACAGGTGACATGTTTTTAATCTTTAATAGTTTACCTTATTTATTCCCATGTGATATTAATCTTCTCTAATTAGTTTATAAGCTTCTTTAGGTCAGAACCACTAGTAGAAAAAATAATTCTGTGACATACTTATTGCTCATGTTTCTTTTCTTTCCTTGTAAACTGATGAAATGGAGGTTTTATTTTCTGGAGTAAAACATTTATAAGTTATTGGTTGTTTCTAATTTTAAAATTTCTCTCTCCCTTAATTCAGTTCTTTTTTTTTCATGTTTTGTGATTTTCAAAATTTTAGTGGTTTCTCAAATATAGTGATAACCCTCTGCTTAACCCATACAAGTTTTAAATAAAGGTCCATTAACAGGAATGAATGGTGAGTGAATATATTAATTTGCATTTTGTTTTAGTAAGGACAAATCAGGTACCCTTTCTTACCCGACTCTTTTCTGCCTTAACGAGTCTATCTTAGACAGTGTTATGGTGTTAAGACCTAGGTCTTCTGTCTCTAACAGAGAATTCAGACCTCCAAAGGAGAGGTTCTGATTTTGCTTTCAGACAGTAGGGAAAAGAAAAGCCAGGAAACAAGCACAGGTGCCCTTAGCCAAGAGTACCCAGCGGAGCCTACCACTCTGTTCTGGACAAGAGCTCTTACCTGGTCCTCCTGCTAGACACTGGGAAAAACAGGTTATGGGGTACATTGAAATCTAGGACCAGGGTCTGGGTTTGGTGAGGAAAATGAGGCCAAATCATGCAAGTGCAGTCTTCAATCCTATATTTATTCTGGGTTGATAATTGTGTTATCCATTGATTTTTTTTCATTTATTTTGAATTTTTAAGTTATTATATCAAAATACTATTTATTTTGCTTGCTGAATTCTTTTGCACTCCCTTCAAATTAAGTTGTGTGCTCTAACAGGGCCAACATGTTCTTAGCCAGAAGCTTGAAATGTGGCTTTGCTTGCTCCCATGCAGCCTGTAGGTTTCACAAAGATAACATTTCACAAGTTGTTGGGTATCAGCAGTCTTCTTCTAGGTTACTCTAGAGTTCTCTGGAGCCTATATCTGCTACCACAAAGATGCTGGAGCATGACGGGGAGCCCATCCCTCTTCCTTTCTTGCTCTTCTTTGTATCCTTAGCACACCCAGCACAATGTTAGACCCTTAGAAATCATTCAGGAAATAGTATTTGATTATTTTTTAACGTAACATATTCGTGCTACATACAGTACACGCACACATGCACACTTTATAAATTGAGAGTGCCAGTTAGTCCAGGAGTCTAATCAGCTACCTTGTGAAAAACTACATTTCTGCAATTTATTTATTTTAATGTGAGTGTGTATTGAGCACTGCCCATGTGGCTCGCATTTATTCTCCCCAGCCACCCTGTGAGGCTGGTCTTATTATCATCCTTATTTGATAGACTGAGGTGCAAATACATTAACTAGTAAGTGCAGCCAAAATTCAAACCCAGTGTCTGTAGCGAGTTAGAACTGCTTCTCAAGTGTACTCTAAACACTACATGCTTTCCACTTTGTAATAGACATCACCACTGTCTACCGTACTCCAGTCAGCCCTCACTACTCATTTATACTACCTGCCCAGCCCTGGTAAGTATTTGCTTATGTAACACCTACCATGGAGTCTCCTCTAGCCGTAGCCTTTCATAAGAGGTAGCATGGTTTCAATTCAGTCCCACACTCTGCAAGGGGTCAAAGATGAAAGGCTAGATGGCATTTTCCTTCACGTTTATTTGAAAGAAGAGCTTTTCTTCATATAGGAGGAAATATTTCCCTCCATATTTCCCCCCAAAAAGATGGGAAAAAACAACAAAGTAGAAACAAAAATCAAGTAAGAGTAATGATGTTACCAAAGGCATGGTCAGGATGACTGGTCTGGCTTTCAATTACTGGTCTTCCCATAGATGTAGTTTGATGGAGGGTTATGACAACTATGGACTGGTAAGTTTGTGTCCCCCTAAAAGTCATATGTTGATGCTCTAACCTCCTAGTGTGGCTATACTTGGAGATTAGGTCGCTAAAATAATAATTAAGATATATGAAGTCATAAACGGGAGCCCGATCCCATAGGATCAGTGTGTTTATAAGAAAAGACACCAAAGAGTTTTGTCTTCATCCCCTTCTACCTGTGCCCACACAGCAAGGAAAGGCTGTGTGAAAATACAGCAAGAAGACAGCCATCCGCAAGACAGGAAGAGAATCCGCACTAGAAATGGACCATGCTGGCACCTTGACCTTGAACGTCTAACATCTAGAACTGTGAGGAAATACACTTCTTTTGTTTGATCCACGCATCCTGTGGTATTTTGTTATGGCATCCTGAGCTGACTAATCCAAGGTTTAACAACTGCTGGGAGGTGGTGTTCGTGTATTTACACTTACTCATGCTGTTTAGGATACTTATGATACCCAGGAGCTGCTGGCATAAAGTGGCTTTCCTGTTTCCTTTGGGCTATCTCCACTCACTTCAGACTTACTGATATTATCTGAGGAAGGCCCAAAATGTTCTTAATATGTATTTTTAAAAAGTATAACAACTTCCTTATTGTCTTACCTGTTAAAGGAAAAAACTTGGTTGCTACTAATTGTCCCATCAGCCTGAATTGGAACATGGGAGGGTTTTAATCTCTATTGCTCCTACACTACATAGTTGGGCAATTTGGGGAAAGCATTAACTTCTCTGTATCTCAAGACTGTATTTGCTAAAGTGACAATCATAACAATTACTTCAAGGGGCTATTACATACTCTGTTTCTTACCAGTATATCATACTAAATGAAGCAAAGTATAAACACACTTAGCACCTAGCTTGGCTTCATTTCCCTAATTGAAGCTGCCCTGGCTTGCTCTCCAGTACACAGTTGCCTAGAATAACATGATGATCAGGGCTGGTGGCCAGTCCAGAGGTCTGCCAAGCCCCAATCTTGTCTGTTATGTCTTAAGTATGGCCCACATCTAAACTTTTCTTAAGAAGTAGTCATTCATCCACAGTTCACACTAGAATGGCCATGTCCTTGCCTTGACTTAGCCCAGTTACCAGACAAGATAATCTTGAGTGGCCTTTGTCCTTCTTTTAATTAGTAAGACTGACATTTTTAATCCATAGGAACATGACATACCGTATTTCAAAGCAATGTGGTATTGGATAATTCCAATCACGGACAGCAATGTTTGATCTCTCTGCCCTATCAATAACTTCTTATACCAGGATCTAGACCAGTGGTTCTCAACAAGATGTGATCTTTGCCTCACAAAAAAGCACTTGGCAATGTCTGGAAACATTTTTGGTTGTCACACCCGGCAGAGGGGAGCCACTGGCAGGCATCTAGAGGATAATAGAGCTGAGGGAGCACAGGACAGCCCCCCAACACACACAACAAATAATAATCTGGCTCCGAGTGAGTAATGCTGAGGTCGGGGAGCACTAAGCTAGACTGAGCTGGCATCCAGCCAGCCCCTTTAGCGTCTCTCCAAGTAAGCAGGTGCTGATCTGTCTGCCAGTAAGAGAAGGGTGGGCAGCTTTCCGTTGCCATGACCATCATACTTCCCAGGTACATACCATGGATTCAACACACTACAAATGCATGGGTTTCCCTCACAACAAGATGTGGAATGATTTCGACGTTAAGGTAAAGGCCACACCTTGGAGTCAGACAGATTTTGGTTTGGTTTTGTCTGTATCACTTACCAGCTCTAGTTTCATAAGTAAGCCGCTTAAGTTTGTGGAGTTTTAGCAACCCTCAACAGGATGGATGTAACAGCATAAAGAAATTATATGTATAATAAATATCTTTGGCACAGTGTTTGTGATATGGGAAGCACTCGGTACATTTTATATGTTACCATTTTTGACATGCTCATGTCACCATCATTATCCTCATCATCACATCTCATTTCGGCCTGGTTTAGAGCCCGCTCTGTGATACAACCTAAGCTATCTGCACAGGAAGTGCCACATGTAATGAAAACCATCTGTGTCCGCTTACCCACATGTGACTCAGTGGGGAAGCAACCTGAAGGAGGTTAAAGGAATTCAGGCATCCAGGGAAAATGACATTTCATCACCTTGGCTCCACTTTCTATTTCCTTTCAGATTGATTTTCATGAAAATATATGATGTGGGCTGACACTGGAGGAAAATGTCAACCCCTGGCTGTGTTGGCTGTTGACAGACAGTAATACCTTACATTGCAGAATATTTTCTTCATTTATTATTTTTTCCTTCCAAGAGAGTCTTCATTGTTCTCCTTGGCTATTTTTGAAACATTCAGAGCTTCTCTAGCTTCATGCATTTGCTATTTTTATAAGTGTGACCCTTTAAATTCAATTCAGTTCAATTTTACTGTTCCATTTTATGGAAAATTCCAGAACTTCCTAGCTTTGAATGGAGTGTGATCTAATGCCCAGATTATGCCATTGGAACCCAGTCTGTCTTCTGTCTGCCTCCTGACTCCCACCGCACTCGAGTTTTAGCCTCAGGCTCCACAGGTATGAAGTTTCCTGCCAGCAGCTCTGGATCCGTGTCTTCTCAAGTTGAATCTGATGACACGCTGGATGTTTTTTTCCTACTCAAGATTCTCAACTGCCCTTAGTCATGTTTGAGCACCTTGCAGTCTAGCGTAGAATCCAACACTCAGCAAATACATGTATGCCTCAGTAGGAAAAACAAGAAAGTTGAGTCCCACAGAGAAAATACATGTATGTTAAATTGTACATCTGGTTAGTAGCAGGCTGTAGTAAAAACATTGTTTGCCTACAACACAAGGTAATCCAACTTCCATTACCAATTAATGTGCTTCGATGTAATTGCCAATGAAATCTGAGGAAAGGTCTGCTAGGAAGGTAACTCTGGAAAGAAAGAGGTTTTTAAAAAATAGTTTATTTATTTATTTTTAGAGAGAGGGGAAGGGAAGGAGAGAGAGGGAGAGAACGTCAATGTATGGTTGCCTCTCATGTGTCCTCTGCAGGGGACCTGGCCCACAACCCAGGCATGTGCCCTAACCAGGCCAACATTCAATCCACTGAGCTACACCAGCAAGGGCAGAGGCTTTTTTATTTTTACTTTTTACAGAGACCTTTTTACCTTTTTCAGAGACCCGTGAGAGCAGGCAGCATCATTCTTTGGCACAGCACTGCTTATCAGCACATGCCAGATGGAAGGAGGTGCCGCACACATTATATGGCCATTGGAAGGGCCAACACAGAGCTGGAAGTTAGGAAGGACCTGGGCCATGATGTTGTAATTAAGATGTGTATTTAATGATCCAGGAATTGCTGGCTTCTGCCATTTTTCTTACTGTGCAACACAATAATTTGTGTTCATCGTTGAAGCCAGCTATGATGGCACTTCTGTTCTTTGCAGCCAAAAGCATCCTCATAGGTACCAATGGAGTCAGGGCCTTTTCCAAGAGATCAGTTCGCTTGTGGAGAAACAAGACCCTTGTCTGGAACACAGACGCAGCTTTTGTCTGGCCTACATTGATGGAACACATTATCACCTGGTCAGGCATTTTATATACTCAGAGCTTGCAGATGGTACATGGGCCTCTTTTGATGTTCTTCCAGCAACACAGAAACATTGCAAACTCAGATCCTACCTTTAAGGAGCTTATAGTCTCCCTCCAAGACTTGAGGACTGGCCTTCCCAGACTGATAAGGTATATCCCAACAGGTTCCTCTCTTTCTTGTCTCAGCACTCCCAGGTACATGGTAGGCACACATTCAACATACAGGTTGACAGCTGATCTGTTGACCTGGCCAATGTGCATCCAAGGAAATATATCCCCCAAAACAGAAGAGGAGAAATGTGGGAGAAAATTTTCAAAAAGTATGACCCAGTTTTATTTATGTTACAAAAATATTATTTTGCTTTGAATTTACTGAAAGACCTCATCTCAGAAATTGGCAGTGACTGGCATTTAGAATTCTTGTTTTAGAGTAAATGAATGAGAAACCTATCTTTGATGAAAAAGCAGGTGTTCCATGTAAGACCTTCTTAACTAACATCCTAACATGGTAATTAATTTTTATGTATGCTGAACATTTTAAAATTTATAATTATAGTTTAAAAAACACAAAATTTACCACCTTAACAATTTTTAAATGCACAGTTGCATGGTGTTAGGTATATTCACGTTGTTGTAAAACAACTCTCTTGAGCTTTTTCATCTCGAAGCTGAAACTCTGTACCCACTGAAAAGTGATTCCTGTTTTCTCCCGCCCCCTTCTCCTGGCAGTCACCATTCTGCTTCCTATTTCCATGAGTTTGACTCATTTAAAAACCTCATTTGAATGCAATCATACAGCATTTGTCTGTTCGTGACTGGCTTATTTTACTTAGTATAATGTCCTCAAGGTGCATCTATGTTATAGCATGTGACAAGATTTCCTTCTTTCTTAAGGTCAAAAAATATGCACTGCATGTACATGTCACATTTTATTTGTGCATTCATTCATGCATGGACATTTGGGTGGCTGCCACCGATAATGTTCAAGTGAATATAGGTGTGAAAATACCTCTTTGAGATCTTCCTTTGAATCTGTTTGGATGTATATCCAAAAGTGAGACTTAGGAATCATATGGTAATTCTGTTCTTAATTTTTTAAAGAACTTTCATAGTATTTTTTAGAGTGGCTGCAAAATTTACATGTCCACTAGTAAGTAATGCGCAATTCTCTACATCCTCACTAATACGTGTTATTTTCTGTTTTGGTTTTGCTTTTGTTTTTGAGTGGCCATTTTAATGGGTATGATGTGATATCTTACTGCGGTTTTAGTTTGTATTTCTCCAGTGACTAGTAATGTTGAGCATCTTACAATGTGCTTGCTGTGTATCTGTATATTTTTGGATAAATGTCTTCTCAACTTCTTTGCCCATTTTAAAAATTTGGGGGGGTGTTGTGGGTGAATTGTAAGAGTTCTTTAGATATTCTAGATATTAATTTCTCATCACATATGTGATTAGCAAGTGTTGTCTTCCATTCTTTAGGTCAACTTTTCATTCTGCTCTTTCATTTGGTGAGCAGAAATGTTTTAGTTTAAGGTAGTCTCACTTGCCAGCTTTTGCTTTTTTTCCCTATGCTTTCGGTGTTCAAATACAAGAAATCATAGTGAAATCCTAATGTCATTATGCTTCTCATCAAGCTTTCTTCCAGTAGTTTTATAGTTTTAGGTATTATTTTTAATCCACTCTGAGTTAATTTTTCCATATGATATAACATAAGGGTCCAACTTCATTCCTTGAATGTGGAAATGCAGCTTTCCCAACACAGTTTGTTGAAGAGAGTGTCCTTTTCTACTGTGGTGATCTTGGTGCCCGGAACCAAATCTTGAAACAGATAAAGAACTGAGGATGGGTACATATTTGGATAAATGTAGTGTGGTTTTGTTTTGCTTATAAGAGTTGGAGCCAGCCCCTTAGATCGATTGTTCATTAATTCAACAAGACACAAAGCCAGAAATTCCAGTCTTTACACCTGAATTCTCACTTTTTTTGTGGTTTGGTTTTCATGTGCTATAAATGAAACTACTTATCTGAATTAATTTTGACCTTTCACTGAGATGAGCCAATTAAACCTATTTAATTTCTACAAATGATGTATACCATGTGGCTTTTTTTTTTCTAGAAGTAAAATATAGCTCTGAAGTTGGGATTTTCTGCAGCCCTTATGAAACCCTGTATGACAATTTAAATGGCGTGGATTAAATTTGCTCTATCTTTTTGTGTGCTTTTATTAATGGAATGTGAGACAAATTAATTCATCAGATATTTACTGAAATTCTACTTTGTATTTAGGGAATATTGGATAAAAGATTAAAGATATATTTTTCTTCTGAAGGAATGGAGGGTTTAGTAGACATAATGCATGCATTTAATTATAATATATATTGGCAAATAAATAGCAAGAACTGCATGCAATACAGGAAATGCTGATCTAGTTGAGGGCACTATAAAAGGCTTCCTGTTTCAGCTGGTATTTGAAGGATATTAACAGCTTCACAGAAAGGACACCTGTAGTTTTTCCAGCCACATCTCCAGCTGAGATCCTGGAGACAGACAGCATTAGACATGTGAACGAGTGAATCTTCAGATGATTTCAGTGCCTGCAGTCAAACCACTCCATCTGATGCCAACCAGTAAAGATGAGGTCAAGCCACCAGCCCCACACAAACCGCAGAATTGTCAGCAAAAGAAATGTCATTGCTTTAATGTACCAGGTTTTGGGGGGGTTGTTATATTGCAATAAATAATTGCAGTGTGTGTATACATACAAGAAGCTCTTAGGGGTTGTTACATCTGGGTGATTTCAATTTTGTTTTTCTTACCTATATTTTCTATTACTATGATAGTAAAATAATTGCTTATATAATTAAATTAATAAAACAGTGGAAGAAAGCTTATTCACAAATGCAAGGTCACATTCCCTCCAAAATGTTGCAAATAATTTGCTGAGCTGAGAACTAAATGAGGGTAGGAATTTAAGGGCAGAAAAATTGGTTTTAGCATTAGAAGTAGGTTAAAATTTTTTAATTGATAAAAACAAAATAAGTCCTTGCTGATTTCCCTGAGCAGACATACAATATCTCATCATGAAATATTTAAAAATATTGATGGGAAATATGTGATATAGTTAATTGATTCCAAAGACTATTAGCTACTTGGACTCTCATCATGAAACTAGGTTCGTAGGAAGGTTACATCTTATGATTTAATACACATGAAACATCCATATATTTACTCAACAACTTGCATGTTTATTTTTTCCTCTCCCTTGAAGTCATGACCATAATAATAAATTGTGGTTCCACTTATTACACAGAAGCCTGTAAGTCACCAACGTAGACAGAATGTAATAGTACCAGGTAAACAGAAAACAATATTAAGGAGACAGAGAGTTTATATGCCCATTAGGTTTGAGGGTGTCGGAAAGTGCAGGAGTATGTTAAAAGGGTGGCAAAATTATACCACCGAGCCAGTCAATGCCAATGTGGCATTTTTGTTAGTGAATAATTAATATAAATAATGCTGACTTCATTTTAAATATCGTATGTACAGAAGAAAATAGGGGATCGATGGTGGGAAGCAGATGGATCGTTTATTTCTCAGTGACAGCTGACACATTAGTTACAGAAATTTTCATATCATTTATTTTTTATAGTCCATTTTACAGCTGTGTTTATTGTTGTAATAAATAAATACATTATATCCTCTCATTAGAGCAGCAATGGAGAGTTCTTCTAACAAAACACTCACGTGCTCCCATGACATGAGCCCTCCGAACAGAATGCCACCAGGGAGGATGTCCACCCAGCTGAAGGAGGCCTGCGTGTGGCTGAGGGTGAAGGCAGCAACATTCGGCCCAATGAAAGGGTACGATTTTGCATTTTGGACAGAGGTTATTAATATCAGAGAAGGTGTACATCTCACACAGTCCTTCTAAGAATACAGACAAACTTATAAATCTATGTGTATATTTTTCCAGCAACAAGTGAGGGTTGCAGATGACCATCCAGGACACAGCTAGGTAAGTTATTACTTCCAGCTCAGACTTACCCTACAACTGAAATCCTGTCTAACGGTCTGTGGGGAAATAGCCACACCAACTTGACGGTTTATTGTGGAGGATGGTGAAGATGGGCATCATACAGCTGGAACCCGCAGGGGTTAAGAGGGAGATAGTTAAATAGTTAACCACAAGCTTCAGCTGAATGCGACTGTAACTTTTGCAGAAGAAATATTTATTATTTAGATAGCCTGGGAATGGAGCAATTATGCCTGCAGTTTTTCCCTGAGCCTATGAAACGTCCTTGAGCTTTATTCAACTAACTCTTATAAAATAAACATGGAGACCATGTTCAGGGTCATTGTCTCTCCATCAGAAGACGAGGTCCCACCTGGTCCTCGCTTTTCCTGAAACTGTGTCTGTGTCTTTCTTAATCTCCCCACCTCAGGGACCTCCTGCCTGTGCAGGTTGCAGCAGTTTATAGCTTCATTCATTTTATTAGGAGAAAAGGATGTCTATTAACAAACAAAGAGCTGGGTTGTTTTATTTTCTCAGAGACTCCTCGTTAGAGCAGTGTGGGGTAGAGCTTGGATGAATCAAGGAAGTGGCGTATACTTGCTGAGCACCTGGAACCTCACTCGTACCGTGTTGGGACCCAGCTGATTTACTTGTGTCCATGCTGCCAGGAATTTATAGAGGTAGTTGTACAATCTGGAAAACATATTCCCTGATTATTAGACTAATATTCAAATCTATCATATGTTGACATTCTACCCATTTATTATATCCCTTGACTTCTGCAGCCTTGATTAATTATTTACATGGATCTTGTCTCATCTGTTCTTTGTCCTTCAAGAGTTCTTGGTAAACTGAATTTTAGCTACTACTAAGGCCTTGAACTTGAAGTCAGACAGAGATATAGATTAAAATCCTGCCTCTTCCACAGGTCATATATATGACCTCAGGGAATTTATTTACGTTTTTCTTAGTTTCCTCATCAAATGTATCATCATAATAATTGTATCTATCTCATAGGGTAGTGAGATTACATAAAATAATTACTGCAAAGTACTTTGCAAGGTTCTCGGCATAGTATAAGGATGATTGTGTTATATATTTATATTACATGTAATTGTAGTATAACGTGATGTTTATCCTGAAACAGGGATAGAGAATTTGCTGCTATGGGAACACAGTGTGTAGCTACCATTTAAAAAGATGGTTTCTGGGAGAGCACCAAATGAGCAAAAAGAATCATGCCACTTTTTCAACTGTGTGACTTTGGGAAAATTGCTTCAGCTCTCTGAGCCTCAGTCTCTCTCCTTTGGACAATGGGTACTACCAGACCACAGGGCATCTGATGTGGAGTCTAACGCATGTGCAACACCATGTATGCAGTCGGCACCCAGACACGCTGACTGAACGAAAGCCTGAATGCACGCATGCAGATTCTGTTACTACCGTCATCCTACAGGTGACCAAAGTGAGGGTCAGAGAGGTGAATTGCTCAAACGTCTCACAGCAGGTAAGTGACGGAACTATTATTTCTATCATGGAGCTAAGTATATACATCTTTTCACAAAAGTCTGATAAATACCAGTTCATCTCCCTTCCATAAAGGTGACTTGGTTTAAAGAAGGAAAAAAGAACTGTTTTTTAATATTTAAAAACAGGTTATTTCTAAATATCTCTATCTGACATCTTTGGCTCTTTGAAAACCCAAGTTTGTTAAATTCCAGTTTCAGTGGATAGAGTTAAGAAGATAAATACTACATGAAATTGTGATAAGTGATCCCAGTTATTTCCAAACAGGGTGTTATTTGATGATTTTTCTTTTGGATATTAATGTCTCTTTAAAGTAAATATTTATTCATTGCATTCAGGTCTCTGGGGGGGGGTTGCCAAGTGAAATATATATACAGCAAAGAACACCACTCTGAGTTCAAACAAGGCCTGATGATTTCTGAATGTCTGTTAGGTGCACAAACTGTGTGTTCCTATGCGAAAGATTGCAATAGCACGCCAATAAACAGGAAGTGAAAAGACAACTTTCAAGCCTGCAGTTGAAGAATAGTAAATGGGAGGGGCTTAGAAGGATGTTTCTAAGTCAGAAAAAGCCTTAACTTTCATCAAAACCAAGTACAAAACTTCACTTTGCTGCTGGTGATGGTGCCTGCCGCTGATTCCTATTTTTATTACACTTGGTAGTGAAAACCCTACTTTGACACTAGCAGTTCTATTGACGTGAGCTGTGAAAGCAAATATCCGGCTGAATTATTCAGCAAACCCAGCAGTACACAGAATCAGTATTCCTGAGGGAAAGGGGGAGAGGAAAATCACAGACTTGCCTCCTGTAAACTCAATGTGATCAAGAGTCAGAATCCGCCTTTGAGTGAAAGGGAAGGTGGAGCAGAGGCGTTTCATTGTGGGCATTGCCGGTTAGAATTCTAGGACTGCTTTCCAGTCCATTCTGGGTCTCCATTTCTGCAGCCACCACCTCCTGCTGTTTCCACATTCTCCCCCAGCCATTTTCAGGTCACATAATGACATTTGTCAGCTATCACGTTATGAAGAGGGAATTGCTGTTATTTTGCTCCTGTAGCTGTCTTTCGTTTCCCATCATTGCACACAAATTAAACCTGCAGACATTTATTGAAACTGTATACTGGGTGAACTGATACTTCACATTGGGCTCCAGTGCCTGGAGCTCCACAGACACAACGCTGAAGCCTTACCTAACCCTCTCGTTACATTTCCTCCAGGTGAACTCCCCACATGCCTCAACTCACAGTTGCCACTCTCGTCTTATTTGTTACAAAACAAACTAATGACTCCATTCTTTGGACACATCCTATTATATCCTATATTATTATCACGTTATGGAAATTACTGCATTTTCTTGGTTATATGCATTATAAACCCAATTAAATTCAATGGCTTGACAATTCCATAAAATCAAAGAGCCATGCCTTTAAAAATTATAAAATTTTAGACTTTCACAGCCACAAATTGATACGTTTTTAAAACAACATTTTGTTGACAGGATGTCTTGATGATTGCCTGAAAAGTGAAGAGACTTGATCCAATATTACCTGGCCTGCAAGAACTCAGAGATAATGAGTCTCTATGTTAAGAGTAAGGATTGGTTCATACGGATGCCCTGGAAATGTGTATGACTGGATTATAAAAACTGTGTGTATATTAAGCTCCATAGTTAATCAGTAAATTCTGCAAACTGAGGATATAAAGACGAAACAAACCAACCCTGATTCTTCTGCCATCAAACCGTTTGTCCTGTGATGGAGTCATGCAAATAGACAAATTTTAATACTAAACCCCAAGGATAATTAATGAGCATAGAAGAATTATGTGTGGATTACAGATAAGGGTAGCAATTATCCCACCCACTCCAGGAAAATTAGCTAAGGCTTTGCCAAGGTCTTTTCAATTTTCCGGGATTTGAAGGATTAGTAGGAGCTTGCCAGATGAATGAAGATAGGGGGACATTTGCTGCAAGGAGAACAGAATTCACAAAACCCACGGAGTTGAAAAACTTACTGTGTGCAATGAGAACGGGGAGACTCTTCTTGTGCCTTTGACTGTGGGCCCGATGGAGAAGTGCTTTTTAAGGGGAGACTGAAGAGTTAGGAGCGGGGAGGAGGGGGGGAGGAAACGGGGGGATCATCCCCCAAGTCAAGTCCCCACAGTAGGTGCTTCGTAGATCCTTTCTTATTAAATTAATTTGTCAGCATTATGACAAAAGGGGAAGGGAAGTCATACAGACTCTGGAGGAAAAAAGAAAACCTTGGGTGTCATAATTTTCGGGATGGGAGTCGAACCTTCTGAGTCCTGTGCTATCGGGTCCTAAGAGAAAAGGCAACAGTTCAGCCCAGGGCCTGCAGGTAGTGAGTGCTCTCACACAGCGACTTGTAACCAGTACTCACCCAATTTGCTTACCAGGACCCACTCATTTACGCAGAAAATTCCAGGTGTCCGCACGGAGCATTTTGCTTTAGGCTTTCAAATCACTTTCCCAGAATAAATAGCAATAGCTACCATTCTTTAGCATTGATTATATGACTCTGGAAATTATGCCAACACTTTTAATAACTGTTTTATTAAATATTTAGAATGCTCTTATAGTTATCAATATTAGCAATATTTTAAAATTAGGGGATTTATACCTGAAGAGTTCAAGCCACTTGCCCGAAGTCCCACACGCAGCCCGTGTTGAAACTAGTATTTTAACCCCTGTTGGGTAGCCACGTTTCAAAGTGATAGAACTGAGCCAGAGCCACAGCAGGGGCTTTGCAGTCAGAGGGACTGAGCATAAGCCCAGTTTTCCTACTTAATTACCCTGGGAAGCCTTTCAGAGGAGGGACCGTTTTCTTCTCTGAAACAGAAAATAAATCATGTAGGAAACTTTGTTGGGTCCAGAACTTAAAAGCTGTAACAAGGGTCTTTAAATAAACTGCATTTTTGCCTTTACATGAGGCTGTGTGGCAACTGCACAACATGCATCATTATTACATTAGACACGGGAGTGAGTAATCTACTATGACATTATCAGCAGTGTTCATTCCCAGCACATGGAATAGGTGGCAGACCTATACATTTGTAAGGATCGTAAGAAGCAGTAAGAAAAATTCATGAGAGCTTCAACTGTACTGACCATGTACCGTTGAGAGGCTGGTATGTGATGTGCGTTGTATATCTTTGTGTATCTAAAAAAGCTCATAGTAAATTAAAATGTGTAAGTGTCAGAATGAACCTAAAACATGATTATATTTAGTATTTCTTTGGATTTTTCTTTCCAGCAGTTCCTCCCAGAGGCTTCCCCTGGGCTCTCCACCTCTTAGACTCTGAATGTCGTGCTTAAAGTCAATACTTGGTAGCTCATTCCTGGAATTTTTGGGTCATGGAGGATGCATGTTTTCCTCGTCTCTCACTTACCGTTACTATAGTCTAGATGGGAAAGATTTTCTGACCTACTTCAGTTTTTGAAAATATCTAAAATAAGCAAGAAAATAACTGTCAGTTTAAATTGGCCCGGATATGGATCTTTGAGACTCAGTAGGGAAGGCAGATTGACAGCCGACAGCACATTGGTACCGGCCTGGCAGCAGGGGTGTCTCTTGTGCTGCAAAGCCTGACACTGGTCAAGTTCACTGTCCAGCATCACGCATGACCACTCTGTCCCTCAGCCAGGGTAGAACATGAAGAAAATCCCACTGAATGGTGGCTCATTCCCTGGCAGAGAGGGGTAATTGGGCTATAATAGTCATTAAATGTAGTATTTAAATGGGCAAAAGGAGGGGAAGAGGCAATAATGACTATTAGCACTTATTAGACAAAACTGAAAGAATATTTTAGGATCCCCGTGGAAGAGGTGGGTATTTAATGCTCCTAGATTCTTCAGGGTAAAATGCTATTGCAATATTCTCTTTGACATTTTATATATTAAAATTAATCATCAGGTGACAATCTTTATTTTCTAGTTTTCTTTGTCTTAGCCTCTTTCACGTTATTGGGGTTGGTTTGAAAGTTCTCCGGGACTCTGAATATTTCTCTGATCTGATACTGCTAGACAGAGGAGAGAACCTAATATGCCGATCGATACGCCCAGCACAGTCTGGATCCTAGAGAGCTCATGGGCAGAAGAAAGGAACCATGTGAGAGAGGCACCTCGGAGTTCTTATTCCCCAATACATAAGACAGTGAGGCCCTTATGGGGCAACGGAGAGGTCTAGAGTTCACAGGGGCTATGAAATAGTAAAATAAGGTTTTCTCTTTCTTATAACAACTGTGCTAAGACTGCCCATTTTGGAACTAGGCTGGAGATATGCAAAGACCTCGCCAGTCTCCTTCTCTGTTCGGCATGGGTCTGCCATGCTCCCAGAGGGTTTCCAGAAACCTCAAAGGATAATACATGAAAAATACACTATTTGATTTGAGGCCATTCTCAGGGTCTGCTCCCTCTCTCTTTATGAATTAGGGCAGATACTGCTGGTTTTGTGCCATTTTTTAACAGAGACCTACTCTTATACAAACGCTGAAAGTGTGAAGATGCCAGGTAGTGTTCCTGCTTTCCTAGCTTATTTTGAAGTTAAGAGTTATAAGCATGCAACCTAACTCAGGCCAGTGGGACCCGATAGGAAGACTACGTGTGAAGGGTCTTCCTTCTCTCCCCTGTATTTGGATATATTTCTGTAAAATGCTGATGGCTGGAGAAGTGAACACATTGTATGAGCAAAAAAGTGACCAAGCTGGGGTGTCAAGGTCAATTTCTTGAAGATGTTAAATGGAAACATGATTTGGGGTTTTTGATGATGTGACTGAGTCACCCATTTAACCAATCTTGGCACTTTACACCACTCTTCATATAAGAGCATTCATGCACAAATATTAAGCTATTTTGTGTATATTTTTAACTAAAGATAAATAGTCTAGATATAACACCAAAGTCCTATACCTTGTATATTCCATGTAACAGGTTTTTTTTAATCTCTTTGTCTGATTTATCACATTTTTGTTCACAATGAAATCCAGGTATAATGTCAGAGAGGCTCTTTCTTAACTTCTGGGAAAAAAATGAATTATAAATTATAAATGTTAATAAAAGGAACTACAAAAAGTACAGGAATATACTTTTTAAATTGTGAAACATAAACCTGGGTTTTCATTGTTCTGAAACGGTGTGAAAATTACAGTAAAATATGAACGTGAATTAAGAAAAACAAAAAGAAAAGAAGGAATAAAGAAAAAAGAAAAGAAAAGAAAAGTAAGACAGTTTTGCACATTGAGAATATGGACAGGCACTTCCATTATCTCAGAGTTAGGGGACAAAAGCAAGTCCTATGACAACATAGGGGCTCCCTTGTGCACTGGAGATGTGTTCCAACACCTCCATAGACTGCCTGAAAACATCACCAGTACTGAACCCTACATATACCATTTTTTCAAAATATATTACATACCATTGTAAACTTTAATTTATAAATTAGGCACAGAAATCAACACCAATAACCAATAATAAAAGAGAATATTTATAATAACATACTGAAATAAAGTTATGTAAATGTGATCTCTCTTTCTCTCTGTCTTGCTCTCTCTCTCTCTCTATTTTTATCTCCCAATCTGGATCTAACAACCTGATCTGGCAACCCAGATGGCTGAGTGACTAACAGGCAGGGTGTGTAACGTGGATACACTCAACAAAGAGATGGTTTACTTCCCGGATGGGACTGAGCAGAACTGCCCAACATTTTGTCCCTGTATTCAGAACAACGCTCCATTTAAAACTTATAAATTGTTTATTTCTGGAATTTTCCATTTAATCTTTTCAGACTGCCATTAACTGCAGATAAGTGAAAACATGGAAGGAGAAACCATGGATAAGGGGGGAACTACTGGATTGCATTTCAGCATCAAAGCTAGCAATATTCATGCACTATTTCCACCCTGACATTACTGTCAAGCACACTGTTAGGCCTGTGTTATGGGTAGTCATCCCAATAGGTTATGGGTAATTCAGACATGCTGATGCGTAGGAGAACACACTTTCTCCTGCAGGTATCATAACCAGCACACCTAATGAGAATGACATCAACCATCTATTTGAAGTGTAGACATCATTTGGGCATATGCACATCTTTTTGCTCATATCTTGCAAAATACAATTGTAGTTCTCAATGATGGTCTGTGAAATCATCGAATTTCCTTTTTTGAAAAGGTTCTAACATGATTCAATACTATGTTTTGATACTTAAAGAAAACATGATCACACAGTGTTTTCATCCAAACAGTTTTATCCACAGTCCCAATGGATATTTGGAAAACACCAACTAGTATGCCTAAGTGATATATTTTATTAGTATTGGCAAATTATTGTTTTACGACAGAAGATATTTTCCCAGGATTTGCCTCTCAGCTTCATGAGCCTGCTGTATAATTTCTGTGTTTCCCCTCTAGCCCCTACAACTGCTACTTGAGATACCATTTTTGAGCCAATTTTTGATACCATTTGGTACCATTTTTGATACCAATTGGTATATTTTTGTACCAATGTACAAAATCTTTTAGTAAATACAGTGTATTTTCCCCTGAAAATGCATGAATGAGAGCACTGGAATTTGGTTGCTGAATTGCTCCCCACATATGTCACTGAATTCTATTAAATGTATTGTTGTTTGCAGTGGCAACACTTAGCCATTTAATCACCTTCGGCACACCAGATTTAGGCTGAAACAAACTATCTTATTTTGAAATACTTCCCACTTAATTTATGAAAACAGATTGATTTGTTTTAGAACTTGCAAATAACAATGTCTTAAAGGCATTTAAAGGGTGAATTGTGTTTTTTGAAATATATGTAAAACTCATTTTCATACTATTTACTAATATGGTTGATATAGAACGACATTTTTAGAACTGAAGTGTTCTCACCCTATTCATTAGTGAACCGTGGAAAAGGAAATCAAGATGCTGAAATTACTTAATTTTGAAAATGTTTCCTCCAAGGAAAAATTATAAAATTGTTATAGGTTTAAATATATTACAGAAAAGTTCGATTTTGATCAAAGATATTTTATATATGCATGTTAATGAATAATCAATGTTTTACACCACTAAAGTGTCTTTTATTTCATAAACATGATCCAAAGCATTAGATTCAAAATCACTGTTAGATACATACTGTGGTATTTATTAGAGTATTTATTTGAGAATAGTGTAATTCTCCCTTAAGTTCCTCTTATAATATTATTTGAAAATAATACGGTGGAGCCCTGGCTGGTGTGGCTCAGTTCATTGGTGTGTCATCCTGTGTACTGAAAGGTTGCAGGTTCAATTCCCCATCAAGGCACATACAGGTTGCCGGTTGGACCCCTGGTCAAGGGACATACAGGAGGCTGAGCTGGATCCCTGGTCCAGGCACATACAGGAGGCAGCTGGTCAATGTTTCTTTCTATCTATCCTTGTGTCTATGTATCTATCTTTCTATCTATCTCTCCCTTCCTCTCTCTCTAAAAGCAATGAAAAAAATGTCCTCAGGTGAGAATAAAATAATAATGGTAATAATAATAATGTGGATAAAAAGACTCTTCTAATTCATGTTTCAGAAATGACTGAGATATTTAAGTATCTTAAAAATACCCCATGTGGAAAAAATATCAAATTTAATTTTACTAAGAAACTGGTTTCATTAACACTAATGAAAAATAAAAGGAGAGTTTCTTTAGATTCAGAATCAGTCTTATTTAATGGTGACTGCTCGGTGGCTTGCAGAAAATAAATTCATCTTATTTTGGAACAACAGTAAGTATATAATAGCAAATAAAGTTAAACTCGATTCTAAAGTAAGACAGCAATGCTGCCTAGCTGGCAAAATAAGAGAAGAAAACATCCAGCTCAGATTTGTTATGTTATTAATCTACTTCCTTTTTACAAAATTGTTAGTATCTGTGGCGGGAAGCGGAGTGTCATAGACTGACTTTCATAGTCAGCAGCCTGGCTGAAGAATGAAATTACCTTGCCTCAGAATATGATTTGTTTGCTCATGTTGCTTATAGTGCAAATAAGTTTTACTTCTCACTTAAGCTTTAATATTTTATATGAAATATATAAAAGCATTTTATATATTCAACATCTTTTCCTATATTTTTATCATTCTCAAGTGATCAAAATGGTTTTCTACATGAGTCAATGTAAGTTGCAGAAGCTGCTATTCTATTTGCATAAATTTTAGCCACAAAGATTTGTTGAGTCTCAATGACATCTAAGGCATGATGCAGGCTAGAAATCAAAGATACACGGAAAACCTGTCAGTGAGGGGCATCTAACCTAGTCAAGAAAAAGGAATATGTGTGGCAAAAGGTGAATAGCTTTTCCACAAAGCGAATCCTGAGATCCAAATTGGAGCCCTTGACTTCTGCACTGGGGAGCCCTTGACCTCACTGGGCTGCACTGGATGGTTGTGGGTCCTTTCAGGCTTCAGTCAACAGCCCTCACCCTAATTCTTTTTATATCAGAAGTAAGTATCTTGCTGCTTGCTCTTGCATTTTTTTAGAATTTCTCTTAGAGCTTTATTTTGGCATCTTGGGCTTCCTCCAAGATATCAATGTTTACTCAGGGAAGACTATCTTATCTTTTATCTCTGCAGAAACTTTCATACCAGTTTAGATTACAATCCAAATGAAATCACATTTCTGTGGCTTCTGAATATGAATGAGAATGAGAATATATTAGGAGAAAAGATAGATATCCTTAAAGTACCAATTAAAGATTAAAAATACAAGTTATGTATGGGTGTTCATCCATGTATAAGATCCCAGCCACTTATGAGAACAAGTAAGGAGACATTAAGAAGATTGGGGCCATATAAACTGAACCACGAGGATGAAAAATGCCAGCAATTGTTTTTACTATTAAAATGAATCAACACCATAGTCAACCCAAAGATTTCTTACTGACTGTGGAAGGAGCCTGCCTATTTTTCTAACTGAAACAAAAAGAGGCACTCTGGAGAGAATTGGATACTATAATTAGATTCTGCCCCCTAATTTCCACCTTTTCTTTGGGCAGTCTTTATGATTTCATACATCCTACCCTGTGAGGCCCCAATATTCACCAGTCTTTAAGGATCAGGGGTTGATTATATTGAGGGAGATGGCAGGTTTATTATACTTTGTTGTATCTTTTATACGAGGGAATGATGCAATACCAGTCAGTCCATGAGAAAACCTGGAGAGCAAAAAAAGAGGAATCACCTCATCAGTATTTGGGGAAAATGGAAGGATTTTTTAATAAAATGAATTAACTTTCAAGACTTTTACATGAGCTCACATATACACACACACGTGCACATATACAAATGATTTGTTTTAAAGAGCAAGGGACTATCACGTTGACCTAAAGAGTCTGTTTTCAGCACCTGATCTTGTGATGATGCAACCGCTCAGTGGTATCCTGGGCCAAGGTTTTCACCTCTTGTTTCCATCTTTGCAAGCAAATTTGGAAGATTTTTATTAACAAACTCAACTTTTCTGAGAAAACAATACTTACTTGACAAAGCTTCTGCCACTTCTCACTTGTGACCTCCTTCATGTGAAATTATTCAAAAACCCTGGATCCTGTCAGAGTCCCTTTTGCTCTCAGACTGGATATTTTTATGATTCCAAGTTCAAATGTAATCTTTGGCCATTTGAGGACAATGCACACAATCAGTGGTTTGCAATTATCTGGTAGACACTCCTCTGCTCTAGCTCTAATTTTCAGTTGTTTGTTTCTAAGGATTGCTATGTAGGCTTGTGCCAGTAAGGAAACAGACACATGTACTCCTTCAATGAACTGAGGTTAATTCAAAGGTCAGGGTTGTGAAGGGAGGGGAATTAGCTTCTGCTCATGAGATTGCCTTCCTGAGAAAGATCTTTCTCAGCCCTGAAGCTGCAGGATGTTTGCTGTTACCAGCCATGCTTCTCTCTGTGGTACGACGTGAGGATTCACTCTTGACTTGTCTGGAATCTGCTCCTGCTGCTTTTGCTACTTTTAAATTCTCGTTTTTGGTCTCTTTCACTATGTACCTCCATCCCATTCCAGCTTCCCTTTCTGTGTTCTCTGCTGGTGTTTCTGGGCTTTGATGAAAATGAACTGCTATGGCTGCTATTCTCTGGTTTTAAAGTTAAATATTAATAAGCACGTGGTAGTCCTCAGAGAGAAGCATTGGTATGTTTTTATTTTCCATTGCTGGAATATTTTGGCGCTTTAGACTTCTCTTATATACAAGACACAAAGGGAAAATAATCAGGCTATTGTAATACAAAATTAAAATCAATGAAAGACAACACAAATTCTCGGAAGGGTCATAGGATAACTTTTCGAAGATTTCAATAGCTGTTAACGAAAGTGTTGTTGAAAGAAGTTGTTGGTAGTAATCGTAGTATTAACGGGCAGAGTTAGAGGTTAAGAGCTGGAGTCGGAGGCTGATGTATTTGCAGATAACATTAAAGCTAATTCAGTAGATCTAAGTACAGCCTAGGTAATCTGGTTCCTTTGGTCCATCCACAGCCTCTCCCATTATCACAGTTCCTCCCAACACCTTGTCTTCGGCCAAACCTCCATGCATCTTCTTTCTCCAAAGTGTCATCTACCAAGAGACGGTGCACTAAATGTCCTGTTTGTAGCTCTGCATTGGAGTTCATTCGAAGTCATTGGGAGTCTGCTATGTTTGCATTAGAAAATCTAGAACCCGAAAAGTTATTGCAATTATCAGAGGTAGAAGGTGACTATAAGAGACACAACAGGAGATAGTGAAAAACAAAAGCTCATAGTAACCAATATTCAAATGCCAATTCCACCACTTCTGGCCTAAGAGAACCTGGACAATTAACTGACTTCTGTGAGCCTCAGTTTTCCACCTCTGAAATGGGGGATATAATGCCAACTGTGTAACTTTCTGTGTGAGGATTGATCAATGTATATGAACTAGCAGAATACATGGTATGAGTCTATTTCTGTGTCTCTCTAACTCTGCATTTATCACATATCTGCCTGTCTCTCTCTCTGTCTAATCATGTCTCCAGACTATGCCCACAGGAGGCTGAGTATTAAGGAGCTTTGCAAAAATACAGAAGGATAGGTGTGATATTAATTTCTGTTTACTTGCTTTTCACTTTGCATTGAGGAGAAAAATCAGCTACTTAGGGGCTGCAGACTGGCGTCTGTCCCTCTTCCTCCTGTGAAAGGTGACACTACAGAGATTTTCTGAGATCCCATCATTTTTGTGATTTTTATTAATCATTCAGTAAACAACATTTTCATTACTGAATTATGCATCTTCTTATTTCCTTCATCTCCTTTTTGCAAAGTTCCGTCTCCTTTTGGTGAAGTTCATTATTGTATTTAATTATAATTGCTTTATAATCACCATATTCTGGCATTAATTGATGTCACATCAAGCTACTAACAATATTCTGCATAAAACTCATAAACTTTCAATTATCATATGAGGCCCATAGTTGGTCAATTATTGCCTGTTTCTCTTCTTTGGCTGTTACTATTTTTTCTAACAGATTTGAAATTTTTTAATAGCTTTGAAGTTCTTAAGTTATTTCAGGCTCACTATAGGATCATCTATTTACACTGTCTTATCCACAACCCCAGTCTCTGTTATTAGTAGCCTAGACTAGTGGTCAGGAAACTGGTCTGTGGTCTATTTCTGTATAGCCTTTGAATTAAAATTGGTTTTTACCTGTTAAGTGCTTATAAACAAGCAAATAAAACAAAGAATATTGGATAAGAGCATATGTGGCCTGAAAGCATAAAATATTTACTATTTAGCCCATGACAGGAAGAAGTTTGCCAATCACTGGACTTTACAGTTCTAACATCCTAGAATTGAGTCCAGTAAAACGCAAAATCTTTAAATTACTTAGAGGCTAAAAGAGCCCTATTACTCCACTGGGTGTGACCAGAGACTTTTTGGCTCTCCTGGAGTAGCTATAAGGCTGAATGCTCAGACCTCTGTTGTCATGCAATTTCAATCACAGGAAATCTCTTTTCTTATTGAACTGATACCAACCTTGCTGTAACTTCCATCCATCAGTCCCAGTCCCACCCTCTCAGTGCACAGAATTAGGATAGGCTTGTAGACATTAGAACCCAGGTTCTCCATGGGCTCAGTGAGGAAATCAGTCCCTTAAGGGCAGCATCAGTGGCTTCAGATATCAATCTTCTTTATCATTCTGCAAAGTCTAAGGCCCGTAATGTATCCATAAGCATTCTAATACCTGTAGCAACAATCCTAATCATGCCAAAGAAGAGATAGTAACAATAGCAGCTCTTTCTATAAATCCTGTCGTTTACCTGCAATGGCTGGTATACATACTGGCCTTAATTGTATCTTTGGTATCAGCAGAAAGTAATTGTTTTGCTCTCTGAAACAAGTAAAATGACAGATTAGAATACATGTAAAAATCATTTCCTGCATTATGATGCATGGATTAATAAAAGTACTAGACCGGGCTGGTGACTCAGTTGGTTGGAGTATTGTCCCATACACCAAAATGTTGCAGGTTCAATTCCCAGTCAGGGCACACGTCTAGTTTATGGGTTCAATTCTCCGCTGCTGATGTTTCTCTCTCACATTGATGTTTCTCTCTCTCTCCCTCCCCCTGTCACCACCTCTCTCTCAAAATAATCAATAAACATATCCTCGGGTGAGTATTTAAAAAATAATAATAACACAATAAAAGTATTAAACCATTCTAATAATATATTTTAAAATACTCTACTATGGATAAAAGAAATAAAACCATTCCGTGTTTTAAAAGTTCTGAAACTTTGTATGTCCATCCAAAATGTATAAACGAAGGCGTAAATTTATAACCCATGATAGACTACCTTCATATCTCAACATGTATTATGTTTCTGCATTATTATTATTATATGATCCCTCAAAATCTTATGGGAATTATATTCTTCCACAAAAGAAGAATATATCAGGCTAAAATTTTTATAGGGGATGTTGTGTTTATCCTAATTTGTTGGCATTGTGCATTATTATTATGTCATTGATATTATTTCCTGTGCTATAGCTTTGTCTTAAGCTTAAAAGTCATGGGTTTATTATGCCCAGAAACTCATTTTGAATTTGAACTAAATCATTAGATTGTGGATCTAAGGAATATAATTCCTGAGAAACTCATAGGAACTATACACAGTTTCTTCAAATGGTGGGATTTGATGGAGTTTTAAAGAAAGAGCCAGCACCAGCTCCAATAGAGATTGAAACTCTTAAAAAAACTGGTGCTGTGTAAACAGACTTTCAGGGGATCCTAAAACTTGCCTGGCCAGCTAGAGGTGCTGGGCCATAAGACTGACCTAGACTAAACCTGTGGGTGACAGCTGCGTGTCCCCTACATACAGGGACTGAGGGAGAGCTAGTGAGCATTTCTTACTTTGCCAGCAGAAAACACCCCTGTCCAGCTCTGCCCTACAGTCACACAGTCTTCATGAGAAGAGCAGCATGAGAGGGACCAGGTCCAGACCCACTGTCTTTCACACAGAGTGTGTGTATCTGAAGCCTCAGTATAACAGCATTTGGCTCAAAGGCTTGATCTGTCTCCTACTATAAGCAGCACACTATTTAAAAATCTTTAAAATGATATTAATCTAAAATTTTATTTATGGCAACTGAGTTTGCTTGCAAGAGGGAAGCCTGTTATTTTCAAGAAATAGAAACAAGTGTGTGTTTAGTATCCATTGCTATTCCATGCCATTCTTACCCACTGGAGTCTGTTGAGAAGTATAAGTTATTTGTCCCACTGAGAAAGGTTCTTATCCACGACATGAAGTATATCTTTACAACTCCATGAGTAAAGATATCAGAGGTTAAGGATCTTGAATTTAGCAGCGGTCAGTTTCCAGTCTGTAGGTTATCAGGTTTGTTTTAGAGGAAGAGGCGAATCTCAGTTGTTGAGGAGAAGTAGATCGAATACACTCATTAAATCAAGGCATCAGAAAGAGGAGGCAGGAAACTTAATCCTGAGAGGAAGCTGTTGGAGGTCAGAGGCCCTTCGAGATTCTGGGAGAAGATGATAAGGATATAGAGTGCGGATATTCTGGCAAGCGAAGTAAACAATTTCAGGCAGCTTAATGAAGAGGAGAGCTTTCTGGCTTCATACTGTACTGAACACTTTGTGCTTTCACAACACGCTGCACACTTACCAAGTAAGGATATTCAGGGAAAACATTCTCTTTGGGGTTCAGACGTCAATGGGAAAGAAGTTTATAAAAACTTGTTAGATGTATGGACTCATTGCCTTGTACATGGCAGAAATATAATACTAACTGGTGTAAGCAAAAGGTAAATGTATTGACTCATCAAATTAAAAAGTTTAGGATAAGGCTGGATTCACAGGCTCAAGCGATGTCTTCATTTAAATGGCTTCCCTCCATCTTTCAGTTCTGCATTCTCTACTGACTTCCTCATAAAGCTTACTCCCCTTTGATGTTGGCCCCCGCAGCTAGTTCAAGGTAGACATCCAATATTAGTTGCAAATGAGCAAAAGAAGTGTTTTGTCTGTCAGTGATTCTAATAAAGTTCTATGAATAATTCACTGGCTCGGGTTCTCTGAGCTTGGGTGGCATGTCTAGCCTTCAAGCGATCAGAAGTGATATTCCAATTGGCCATTTCTGAGTCACATGCCAATCCCTGGAGCTGAGGATGGGACAAACTTCTCAGTCTCAACATCATGATTGTAAAGTGGCAGATGGGTTGTTAACAACAGCAACAGCAAAAATGTGGTGGGGTTAAATAATGTGCCAACCAAAACAATTGTTTCATGTATGCTTTCATTCTCTCTTTTTAAAAAACATCTTTATTGATTTTTAGAGAGAGCAGAAGGGAGAAAGAGAGAAAGGAACATTAACCAGCTGCCTTCTATATGATTCCCTGACGGGAATTGAACCTGCAACCTAGGTACATGCTCTGACCAGGAATCAAAACCTCAACTTTTGGTGCATGGAATGATGCTCCAAACAACCGAGCCACACTGGCCAGGACTATGCTTTCATTCCCTTGACTTGACTTGACCTAAGCTTTTCCAGGTGGAAGATGAGGAAATCACTTTTCTCCCTCCAATGCTTTGCCTTAAAAATACATGTAAATCCCTTCTATTTGATCTCAGACCTCATTTACTCTGCTCTTCTGACAAATACACATCTCCTTACAAACACTTCATTAGCTTTGATGTTCGCCTCAGATCTCTTATGTGTTTGAAGGATTTCTTTAAGGTTCGCTGCCATCTTTCCCGAGTGCTCTCATGGGCTTTTTCCATTTCCCCCAGGCTCATCACTCTTGGGACACTGCTGGCTTCATCAATATTTGTTAACACTGCTCGATATTCTGGGCGTGTTCATTCAAGCAGTGAGGGAGAGCAATAGAGGTCATTAGACCCTTGCCAATATGCTGTGTCAAGTTCCAGGAAGTCTTTATAATAAAGAGAGGGGCAGACAATGACATTCTGATTGCCCAGTTTATCATGGAACTAACAAGAAAGAAGTAATAAGTGATGCTGAGTTTACTGAGGCAAGAGAGAGAGATGGTTTGTTGACTATGTCTAGGAGAGTCTCTTAATTTTTATCCAAGTGGGGAAATACCCAGTCTTGGAAACTAGCCTATATGGGGATTCCTGCCATCTTTCCAGTTTGAGTCTTAGTTAACAGAGTTTTTGGGGTCCACCCTGCAGCTCACCAGCTTTGCAGGGGGTCTGCTTGCAAATCCTGGACTGGACAGGCACTTCTTCATTGAATTAAGACATCTGAACTGCACCATTCTGTCTCAAAAATGTTATTAGAGATTGGAGTTGACAAAGTGCTGAGTCAACAGTGTGAGGTTCAATTCCCGAGGGACTCAACTAACTTTACATTGTTCCTTGGCTTAGGGCTGTAGATTGAATCCTCATTAGTCATTTGTAAGGTAGGGTGATTATGCCATGAGGGGGCTGAGGGGAGAAAGCGTGTTGGCTCAGTACAAAAGGATTTCTCTTGTGGGAAGAGTCCTCTGAATGCCTAAGTTAATGATGAGTCAGGAGCATAATTTCAAATATAAAACACATCTAGCACCCAGAGCAAGAATCATACATGGGTGGATGGTCAGCCTTGCCCAAGCCACAGAGAATTGACCAGAATTCCTCATATCATCATGTACCTACAGCAACAAGATAGATTTCTAAGAGATTTTAACAATGATTCTCGGTTTTTTTCCTCACTGTCTTCCAGCAAGCTTTTCTAGAAATATCAAGAATGTACTACCCCTATGCAAACATTTCTAGAAAAAAATTAGTTATTCTATAGTAATGAATTTTTAGTAGTGTGACTATATTTTATTTTCTGGCATTTAAAAAATATCTAAATTCAGCATATCAGTCAGGGAAGAGAAAGGTGGAATGTCGGCTGTGAAGCCTGGTATGCCCTCCTTGGGAGAATTATGCTAACTCTCGTGGCCAACACAAGCCGAAAATGTTTCCTAAAGTCCCATTTGCTCTTTTAGAATTTCTTCTGGGGCTGTGAGAAGGCCCAGGCTGTCTAGGAGACTGAAACTTTCAGGCAGGCTGGGTCTCTGGCATACAGTACAATGCTGGAATATGGTAGACACTCAAAACTAGTAAAGAGAATGGACCAAATGTCCTGTCATCAAAGTGTTCATGTCCTGGGAGTAGGGAAACAAAAGTTATACAATATAAGTAGTAAAATATATAGAATATTAGTGAAAAAAATAGAGTGAAATCAAATACTACTATTTAATTGAAGGGGTCCGAGATGAGAAAATAAAGTTTAGCTCAGGCCCTTTGCTCTTTCTTCTCCACACACACCTGCCACTTTCTTGAAAACATCTGGCATGACCCTACCTAAGATCTCATGTATTCCCTCTTCCTTCTCTTTCACGTAGGCATGACTCTCTTCCTCATCTGACCATCTGATTGTATCTGACCCCCATCCCCATCTCTTGTTATCCTTCCCTGCATAAACAGAGTGACATGGATTTGCAGTCTGACTGAGAAATGAAGGAGGACTCATGTAAAATGTTAGTGACGTGAAATAGTCTATTACTATTGGAGGAGAAAATTGGAACTCAATCAGTTATTGTATGGGAAGTGTAGAGCTGCTTTGGAAACTGAAATGACCTTTTCTTTGTGGGATCATAGGTTTTTAAGGACCATTCAGGGCTGAAGCTCCTGGGTATTATTAGCTTAATACCAGCAAAGGAGCAAGAGTCATAAATAGACAGAGAATCAATGATGGTTTTGAATAGTTCCTGCTTCCACAGACATCCTTTAGATTTCCTTCTTTAATTTTTAAAAGTAGTTTGACTTAGATTAATTAAGGTTTGGCAATATAGTACATAACAATAAAAGAAATAAAAAGTGATTGAAGCAGAGGGACTGGGGAAATTATTGAGAAGGAATACCCCTAATTGTATTTAGAGAGAAGAAGCTCATTTGATTATAAATATCCACTTGGTAAATATTTTTATTTATATGTTAATAAGACCCTGTAAAAATTTAACCTAGCTGAACACATTTTGAGATCTCCAGGTAATAGATAAAACAAGAAAGGGCTATTAGTTATTATTTAACATCCTAGATCAGTCTTGACTTTTTTTAATATATGGGAAAAAATGGTGAAGAGATGAAGTGCATATATATATGACATGTAGACACAGACAGCAGTGTGGTGACAGCCAGAGGGAAAGGGGAGGGTGGAGGGAGGTGGAGGTGGGCAAGAAAGTGGGGATAAATGGGGATGGAAAGAGACTTGACTTCGGGTGGGGAGTGCACGATGCGGTGTGCAGATGGTATTGTATTGAGTTGTACACTTGAGACCTGTATGGTTTTATTAACCAATGTCACCCCAATAAAGTTCATGAAAATTAATTAAATTTAAAAACACAAATGATAATAACTTTAAATGTAAATGGATTAAATGCTCCAATCAAAAGATAAAGGGTGGCTGAATGGAAAAAAATTATGTATTGAAGTTGGGCAGATATTGAGAAGAAATCACTCTTCAATAACTAAGCATCATTTATTTATCTCATAATAGCTGCAATATGATGTGTTTTATTAGTCATTTCACAGACTAAGTGCTGCTGTCAGAATAGGCACTGCCTTTCTTGTCTACACTCCCTCCTCTCTCGTGCCCCTTCCTCAGGCGTTTCTCTTTGCTCTTGTCCCTACTCTCTCCCTCCTGAGAGAGGAGGAGAGCGTGGTAACGCCATCAATACAAACTGGGCGAATGACTGACAAAGAACTTGCACGTGGTATGTTTAAGGGAATGTCATTATATCTGTGCAGTATCTACGAAATGCCACACTTTTCACTCTCCATCCTACATACATACCAAAAGCGAGTAGTAGTTTGTTTAAATGAAAGTAAACTCTGCTGAGAAGCTCCCCTGCCTGGTGGTCTGTTGTATTCTAATAAAGGTTGATGTAATGCGTGGAAGGGAGGTATATTTGAGTTTATAATGAGGATGATCCCTTATCATTTCCGACAGGTCCTGTGCTCTGAGTAGGCAGGAGTGAAATAAGAGCCCCAGGACTCATAAGAACATAAATAAGCTGCCTAGTAACAAATTCACTGTAACTACACTGTGGTTAACTCCAGAATGCCCACATAGGCTTTTTGTCCCAGAACTCAGGGAAATTTCTCAGGTAGGGAGGAAAGTAGAACAGTACTAATGTTTCTTCCAAGGGGCAGCTCTTCCCCCAAATATCCTCATACGCGTAGATCAGGTTTGAAGGGAACTAGGAACTAATGAAACACATGCAGGACACCCTCTGCGCTTCTTGAAGAGGTGAGACGGCAGACCTGCTGCTGTGACGAGGCTGATGTAAATCCGAAGGCCTACCCTCTCGCAGAGGCTCACCTCAGCAAACACTTTGGGACCTCGGGCAGCAGTCACGTAACTACAAGCAGCTTCGGAAAGGAGCCAATGAGGCCACCAAAGCCATCAACACAGGAGTCTCTGAGTTCACTGTGACGGCTGCAGACACAGCCCCTGGGGATCATCCTGTACCTCCCGCTGCTGTGCGAAGGCCAGGATGTGCCCTACGTGTCAGTGCGCTCCAAGCAGGTTCTGGGACGGGCCTGTACAGGGTCCAGGCCCATCATTGCCTGTTCTGTCACCATCAGAGAAGGCTCACAGCTGAAGCAGCAGATCCAATCCACTCAGCAGTCTGTCGAATGGCTTTTAGTCTAAACCGATGGCTTCCACCACGCTTCCCACTGACTCCTGGGGTTGTGTATCATGTTGTCTGTGTTAGCATGTAGTATTTCCAGCTACCTGCCATTGTTATACAATATTCTAGTAGATCGAGCCTGTACATTTTTGTATCATTTTTTTGTTTTGTCTTACAGGTCATCACCCCACCCTCACTGTACCCCAGTTCTAAACCTCCCCTTCAGCCTTCTCTTTGCCATCGTTCCTCCCTTCTGAAAAATGAACTAAGGTCCAAAACAGATGGACAGAGAGTGGCGACACCAT